>PVLD010030371.1:0-16921 GCA_004027595.1 Dinomys branickii
TGACTAAATTTGCATGTCTGTATATGGGTCCATACATCTACAATTCGAAGATATCAATGGATAAAGCAACAACTACTGTTGAGACCATATCACCTTGTCTATAGATTAGTTGTGATTGTACTATTTTCTATGATAATGGGTGTCTGTTTGTCAATATGTTTTTGTACTTTTATGTTTCTAAAATAAAAAAAAAATAAACTTTTCCTTCTTTAACTTCAGGCATCAGGTATTTTGTCTCAGCAATGACAGAAAAGTAACTAAGACACTAATAGAAATCTGTATCAAGGATCTAAAATGGAAAGGCCCAAAGGTCAGTGGTGGAAGCTAGGAAGTCTGAGCCAGTGTGATGAAGGATCTGTGCCAGCAGGCTCAGGGAGCTGCACTGGAGTCAGGAAGTGATCCTCCAGGTAAGGACCAGAGCAGCCATCCTCAACAACAGCAAGGACCTGAGTTCCTCCAATGATGAGAACATCTCAGTTCCTATCAGGAAAACCAGTATGACAAGCTTCTCTAGGAGGGCCAACAACATACCATCTTGCTCTCAAATTCTCCTTTAATGCTTTTGGCAACAATCCCTAGGTGGGCCTCCCACATCAAGAACCACACTGATGTAGTTCAGCTGGGTGTGACAAGTTGACCATTAGTTAATCCACAATGATAAATCATGCTAAGTTTTAGCTTTGAAATTAACTAGTGTCTTAGCCATCTGGAGCAATTTTTTTAATCACTTCATGTGTTAATTCTCTTTATTTGTATAAACAGAGGAGGAGGTTGAATCATTGTGTTATTACTTTCTATTGTCTTGCTCAAAAATTCCACTTTCATCCTAAATAAGCAGTTAGAGCTCTAGGTAATCATATATATTTTTGATTCTTAAAAAAATCCTTACAGGAACATTGATTTAGTTTCAGGTATTTTAGCAACTATAATTCTTTAACGTCTATCTTTACAAACATTGAATTCCTTTGTTATTTTACCTGAAAGCTTTTCCCCTTTTTATTATTTTTCTAAAAATAACTTGCAGCTATCTCATAGAAGGGCCTATTCTTCTAACAGGGGCTTCACCCCCCCACCCCATTCTTCTTTTTTTCATAGGTAAAAGAAAGGACAATTTGGGATTAAGAGAATGAATGAACAGAATGTGAGCATTTGCCGGGATGGACATATTTACACACTGCTATTTTCATTGTAGTTCTCCTTTTTTGAATAACAAAATCGTTAATAATTTATCAGAACCCCTCTCATCATGAGTAATTTAGTCAAGCAGTACTGAAAAAGGATCCAAGGGATAGGCATTTACAGATCAGGAAGTCAGGAGTTTAAATTATGATTGTAATTATTTTATTGTGGAAAATGACAGTATGTACCACTTATTGCCACAACTCAGGGATGAACAACGGCAGCTATGATGATTTACCTGAGCTTGCTCATCTGTTTACACTTTTACATTCCACAAAACTGTGCAGTTACCATAGCAACTGCAAAGTCTATAGGGTCCGTTTCAAACCTGTGCTTGGCAGTTTATGTGCATAAATCCTCCACACACTTGAGAGGAGGTTCTGGTCCTGTGTTTTATTAATTTGTATTTTCTGTGTATATCAGATAGCGTTTCATTTTATAAACTATGAAGTGAAGAAGAAATTGGCTGAAGAAAAATTTCTCTTGAGAGTTTAACCTTGAGGTTTAGAGAACTCAGGCTTATTAATGTAAAGATGAAGCACAAATCTTGGCATCCTGCATATATTACACAAGCGCTAGTTTCTATAAACTGGGGCAAAGCATTGAGTCTTTTGCAGCTCGGGTTTCTTAGTAGCTCAATGATTAGTCCTCTTACATGGTGAGTGGAAAACTAAATACTAGTTTCCAAAGGAAAATGAGTAGCAACGGCATGTGTTTGCTTTTGTAATGTTAATATATAAAACCTTATCCTGAGGGTTCTCAGAAATGATAAAGTCTTTGGTACAAGTGAACTGCATTATTGCTGGCCCAGAGGGAGAAAAGACATTAGAATTGCACTTATGATCAGTAAAGGATTAATAGGTTTAACTTCCTCAGCAGACCCCTATATTTTTCACAGTCTCACAATAATATCCAGTATGTTGTCCAGGACATACACCAGCCATGCTAAGGAAGTGCGGGTGGCATAGATCACTGTGTTCTGTTTGTACATGCAAGTCTTTAGTAGGTTTTAAAGTCTGTGTTTGGTACTTACTAAGCAGATGAATTTGACCTTTCTAGGCCTCTGTTTTATCATTCCTATATATATATAGGAATATAAATTTACTGTGCAGATTGATTTTATAGATTTTCAAAATTATGGTAAAATATATATAGTACAATTTACCATTTATAAATGAACAGTTTAATGGTTTTAAGTTTATTGATAATATTGGGGAATCATCATTTCTATCTGCATACAGAATATTTTTATTTTATAAAAAATGGAAACTCTGTACTCTTTAAACAAAACTACTTATTTTTTCCCTTCCTGGTCAGTGACAACCACCATGTTGTTTTCCATGTCTTAATTGCAATTACAATGTTAGGTACATCATATAAGTGGGATTGTGTAGTATCAGTGTCTCTGTAGTCAAGTTATTTCAACTGGCATTATTTGTCAGGGTTCATTCATGTTACAGTATGTTTAAGAATTTTGTCTCTACCATATTTGGTTTATCCATTTGTCCATGGTAGACCCTCAGTTGCCTTAATCCTTTGGCTCCTTTCAATAATGCTGTTCTGAATATTGGTGTAGATATATCTTTTTCTGTCCTACATTTCAATTTTTCGGGGGTATATATCCAGAATTGCAGTTGTCAGATCTTACACTAATTCTTATAATTTTTAGAGGAGCCACCATTCTGTTTTCTATAATAGCTTTATCATTTTACATTTGTATTGGTAGTGCATGAGGGCTCCAATTTCTCTACATTTCTACCTTGCTGTTTTTGGGCTAAATGTTTTTATAGTAGCCATGCAGAAGATTGTTGAGTAGTACATCATAGTTTTGATTTACATTCCCTAAAGTTTGGTGACGTTGAAAATCTCTTAATGTGCTTATTGGCCACTTACATACCTTCTTTGGAAAGCCTGTTATAGATTGAATTGTCTCTTTCTCCTGCTCAAACACTGATCCTTATCAAGGTGAGATTTGGAGGTAAAGTCTTCAAAGGCATATTCTATTAAAATGCAGTCTTCAGAGTGAGTCCCAATCCAACATGGCTGATGCTTGTATGGGAAGAGGGTGTTAGAACCCATGCATGTACACACAGTAAAGAGTATGAGAGTAGAAGGAGAGCATAACTGTCTTTAAGCCAAAGAGAAAATCCTTAGAAGAAACACATTAGTAACAGCTTAATTTTGTATTTAATCCCCATTATCATGAGAAAAAAGTTTTGTGTTATTTAAGGCACCCAGTTTATGGTACTTTGTTATAGCAATACCATCAACACAAAATCCTCTGAACATTTTTAATGAAATTTTATTGTTGTTGATGTTGAATCTTAAGAGACTTCATATATTTTGCATACTAAACCCTTATCAATACATGATTTGCAAAAATCTTTCATTTTTGTAGATCAAATTTTAAGAATATAAAATAGCTTGTTCAGAGATGATATTAAGCATGATAACACTGTCAATGAATGCACATTTATTATAATTAGCAGATTCTTTTTTTATCATTATCCCTGGGATTTCCTTTTTACTGCAAAATAAGGCATCAAATGACAAAAGAATATTTTAACAAATGGGTCTGTGCATTTCAACATAAAATATGTAATTGTCAACTTCAAGATGACCAAGGATGAACCAAGTTGGTCAATCATAGTGCATCTTAATCACTAGCATCAAAGTCTATGTCAAACTCTAAAGAGACCTTATAGAATATGCTTAAAGCTGAAGCAGGGACAAGCTGAGCAGATAACACACATAGAGTCCTATATAGTTCAATATAGCACAGAAAATATTTTAATATTGTCCAAGTGGATAGAATTGATTGTAACATGAATAGCCCAATAAATAAATTCTGAGGTAGGCAACATTACTATGCTGATTGCAGGTAACAAAAATCCAAAGTTGATAGCTTTGAAAAATCATATTAGTTTTTGCTCTCCATAGAAAATTGCAAGTGCAAAAGCCTATAAATAAAACTGGGATTCAGTAGTCTGTGCAGACATTTTCTGTCTGGAGAAAATGTGATTAACTGAAATTAAAATTAAATGATAGTTTGGAAAGAAAGCCAAAAACAAAATAAAACAAAAACTCATCAAATAAATGAAGCTTTCATCTTTATCTATCAAACCTGAGCTTTTTTCCTGGCTAAGTATAGTGATCATATTTATTTTAGAATTGTTTGTAAAATTTCATTTTAAAGAGTATTTTTCATATACATATAAATGACAGAAATTGCTTTTTATTGATATATAACCAATAATCCCATTTCAGTTTTGTCACTTGAAATTAAAAACTTAATAAGGAAGCTTTTGAGTAAAACATGATTGAGAAATACAGAAGAAAATAAAATGAAAAACATATAACTTTTACTTGGAAACAGTTTTCCTATGATGCATTGAAAACTTGTGTCAGCAATCTATTGGTTTGATGATCCCTAAGCTAATGTCTTGAAACAACAACCCTGTGTTTTCCAAATCTGCAATGTGGGCATGTCATTGCCAAGAGGACAGTTTGTGCTGTATGAAGTACCCATTGAAATGACTTGCCTGGAGACTGAAGGATTCTCTTTCACAATGGCTCTCTCATAGGCTGAAAATTGGTAGACACTGATGTCTGATAACCCAGTTAAGGTTGAGGACTGGAACATTTCATTTGCTGTTTGACTGACTCTCTATAGACTTCATGAGTCTCCTGATGAATACTGACTAAATTTCAAGAGTGAGACTAGAAGAATAAGGTGGAAGAAGATAGCATTTTTAAGACTTCTGCCAGCAGAAGTCACATAACTACTTTTCCATCCTCCTTTATTGATTAGACTACCTGGGGTGAAAGAAATGACTCATAGACTCCTACTTCTGATGGAGAGTAAAAAGCTACAAGAAGAGTATGGGTATCAAAAACTGGATTAAATAACTCTAAATTACTGCAGGCTGATCAGGCCCACAATCTCCCAAGCGAGTGGACAGCAAAGGCGTAAATAAAAAATGAGACAATGGAATATGATTTCAGAGCTCCAGAAAGGACTAATTCTCTTCCAGCTTCTATATTCTCTGAATTAGCCAAAGACTTTTCTGGGTGGCCCACATTTATTAGGTTTACAACAAGGGAGGGGGAATACTGAAGAAAATGCAGGAATCTGGGCAGGACTTGGGAATCCTTTCAAGGACTCCTCCAAGTAATATTATGTTAATTTAGGAGAACTACATAATCTCCAGGAAGGCCTCCACAGCAGGGGTGAGATGCCTGCAGCCTAGTCTCCTTGAAGTTAGTAGGGGTAGGAGCCAGGTGTCCTCAGCTTCAGTCTTGTCCTTGAGGTGTCACAGCATCACAGGCCAATACAGGCCTCAGCAGTGAACAGTGACTCATAGAGGTTCATTTACTATGAGTCAGCTGCCCATCTGCAGACAAGATGCCTAAGCCTCAGACAACTCACAAGTAAATGTGAAAAGTCAATTGGTTAATATTAAATTCTGCTCAGAGCCACTTTTCTATTCTTTGTGCTGTGACCACAATCTAGATCCCTTCCATGGCTAAATAAATTCATTTCTTCCTCAAGAATTTAAAGTATCTCATCTCATTTGGCATGAGCCTCAGACTCATAGCTCAGGATCTCATTACTCAACCCAGGCACAGGTACAGGTCAAGGTCCTTGGGTATACTTCTTGGGGACATTTCTTTGAGTACTTTTCTTCTTGATCAGAAGGTTTTTGAACTAAAGACCAAAGTATAGTCACCCTTGTGAGACTAAAGGTAGCTGCTATTATAGGCATTACTGTTCAAAAAAGGGAAAATGTGAGGAATGCAGATTCAGAACAGTTCTGAATCCAGCAGGGTAATCATTACCAGTACTCTTATTAGGGTCTACTGGAGACCACTACAAAGGAGCCCTAAACAGGACTTAAATTAACAAATTGGCTTTCCATGTTTACTTGTGAGTCCTTCCAAAGTATAGGCTGCTTGTCTGGAGATGGACAGTGGACTCATGTAAGTGAACCTCTGTTAGTCAGTGATCCCTACTGAGGCCTGCAATAGGAGGTGAAGCCAGGAAGCCTGAAAGGATAGGACAAGGTCATAGTCAAGGACACCTGGGTCCAACCTCAACTAGATAAAGACCATAGCTTCAGATATCTCACTCCTGAGTGGATTAACTTAATACCTTGCTTTGAGAAGTCCTTGAGTGGTTCGCCCTTCTTGAGTACTCCCCTCCCTTCTTCTGATAACTAAATAAATACGAGCTGCCCAGAGAAGGTCTTGGCCTTAGCCCTGAGAGAATCTCAAATTCTGTAGAAGGGGTTTGATCCTCCTGGAGCCCTGAAATCATTCCATTTGCCTCTTTTATTTAGACTTCATGGTACACTCATTTGGGAGATTGTGGACCTGGTCAGTCCACAATAACCAAGAGGTATTTTTAACCAGATACTGTCATCTGAGTTATTCATCTTCTCCTACTACAATACTATGTTTTCAGCCTACTAGCCTTCTCAGTGTTTTGCATACAATGTTTAGAATTTCTCACTTTTGATTGTTTTTGTACATTTTCATCTAACTTGTGTTTCTGCCAAGCGAACTATCTTAAATTTGTGGGTGCTATCATTTGGACCTTCAAATCTTGCAGAGTACATAAGTTAAATTCTTGATCTTCAACTTGGGGCTATTGGGGTGGTGGTGTTGGAGTTAGGGCTAGGGAGGAGTAAGTGGGAAGTTCTAGGCCATTCGTGCAATTGTGGAATAGGGGTGTTATTCACTTCTGCACCCTCGCCATGAAGTGAATAGTTTCCGGCTTAACCGCTCGCTCCCTTCCAAGATGTGGCATCTCACCTTGGGTCCAAAAGCACCAAATGCCCTTAGATACCAAACTCTGTATTCCTTTTTTTTTTGGTATCAGGAATCAAACTCAGGACCTTGAGTTTGCCAGACAGGTGCTTGTGCTGCTAAGCTATATCCACAGCCCTCAAACTCTGATCCAAAACAGACATTTCCTCTTTATAAATTGATTAACTTAGGTATTTTGTAATAGTAATGCAATGCTGACTAACATGGTGAATTTTCTGTAACTCACTATAGTTTACTACTTTTGATAAAAACTTGCACTATATGTCTTTCTGAGATAAGAGATAAGCCCATCTCTAAGTTGGAATTCCTGTGAGGAAGCTGGATAATGCCAATAAGATTCTTACAAACTCTACTGTTTAATGGAGAAGATCAAAGAAGCATGCTCTTAAAATGCATAGAGATCCATTTGTTGATGTAAATGCTGGCTATGAGATGGTATCTTCAAAATAGCAAATTATCGTCTTTGACATTTGATTTTTATTTTGAAGCCCTTTCTTAATTTGAGAAGAATTGTCTCTCTGGGGAACTTGTGATGAAGAAAGTTTTCTTTTGTAACCCAGCATGTCCTGGCCACTTATATTTAACAGTTTATTCCTTAGTTTACCTCTTTCCTCTTACATTTTAGCATAGGCAGCAGAGAGAATCCAGATGGTACTTTCAGTCTTCTGCATGAAAATCTCTAGTTAGATCCTTCAGTTGAGTGGGTATCTGTCTTTCTAGTTTCCACATAATTGTAGGCATTGCTGTTTTCTGTTAAATGTTCCTTTTCTTTTGCTTCCCTTAGTCTCTTTCATGTTCCTCTATGATTTATTGTGACAACGTGATATCTTTGGCATCAACATTTTAATTAGTTATCTCTTTCTAAGTAACAGACTACTACAAAATTTGGTGTCTTAGAAACTACAGTAATGTATTTTGCTCACTGATCTAAAATTGGGGTAAGTTTTTATAGGGAAAGCTACTCTTTGTTACATACAGTGTCAGCTGGGATCACTCAGGTGGGGACTGGAGAATTCAGTATGGTTAATAAATAGTATGGAAAAGCTACTGCTGGCTAATCCAACAAAGAGTCTCACTCTACTCCATTCTTTTTCATATACAAGGGGCATGATACTGATAGTAACAGATAATAGCAGTTGAGAGCTTTTTTGGGGTCGGACACCACACATAAATCCCCTCACTGAATCGGTAAGGGAGGAGACATTGTATTCATTCTGCATATGTAAATGTTGCAGATAAAAGAGCTCCATCGTTTTCCCCTAGTTGTGTAACTACTTAGGCTAGAGGTAGGATTTGAAAGTAAATGGTTTGACTCCAGAGAATACTCTCTTAATTACCGTGCTAAACTACTTCCTATTTGTATGTAACAGTCTTGAAGCAAAGCCAAATGCAAATTAGTATGTACTTGTTTTAGTATGATTTTCTTTCATGCCAAAAAGATAATTAATTTGTTTCTCTCTTTGACATGAAATGGTCTCAGGTGACAGTGAATTCTAACTTATCTCTAGTACATGATAAAAGCACAGAATAAATGAAACAATTTGAAATAATGAGTTTGCAGTTGGTGTGACTAGAAATTGTTGAATTAAAGCATAGAAAAGACAAGATTCTTCTTACTTTCCTTTACCTAGATTCAACATAAGCCAAGAAATATTCCTTCAGTGCATATTCTGTGGCCACAATTAACCTCCCAGATACAGTGAGGGACATAAAGGCCCAAAGGTCATAATGTGAACTAAGAAGATGTTCACTAGAAAAAGAATTAATTTACATTTTAAACTTTACAAATCAGTTCATCCTGGATCAGAACTTTGATTTTGCCACTCCCTTGTTATTTGACCCCACGCTTACTTATGTGATAATTTTCCTAAGCCTCAGTTCCCTATCAGGGAAAATGGGAAGATTTGTAATACCTCACTTACGTGGCTAGTAAAAAACCAGAATGAAATTATGCACATAAAGCCTTTAATGTAAGGTCTGGTAAATGGAAAGTGTGCAAGAAATTTTAAGCATTATATTATTTCAATATTTTAACACTTCAATGTTCTCTCTGAGGGGTCCCAGTAGAAGCAATTAATACTGACTTGAATATGATGGAAGATCTAACAGAAGAGGTAGTCTGAAATAGCTAGAACACTGGTACTGGAAGGGGATAATATAAGGTAAGGGGATTAAGGTAGGAAGAACATGTTCATAGGCACTGGCGTGCTACCATTGGTGTTTTAACAGTGCGATTTTAACTGGGTCTTCAAGGTCATTTTGTTTTTGTAGAAGACTCACAGGTCTGTCAGAAATGTTGCCTTCTATGTGTATTTTTATTTATATAAGATAAATTAATCTAACGATCAGAGAGCCTTAGTTATACTGTTTATTGCCCCAGATTATTGTAGTTCAGGATTTAATGAGGTATTGTGTTTCATTGTATGCTGTAAATATTTCTTTGAGCTTGTTCACAGTTCTTCTGACCTGCTTGATTTATGTATGCCGTATTGAGTGAGAGCTGTGATCACACACGACACGGAGAACTCATTAAGCTACTTCGGCGTGTGGTGGCGTGGTTGTATGGGAAACATAACTGATTCCTTTCTGTGCGAGGGCCGCACAGTCTGTACTCAGGGCGCCGCCGCTGACGGGTACTACTTTGCTTCCTTTTGTCTGTTTGCATTTTGCAGTTGTACGTTCAATGTTGAGGTCAATTATTCACCAAGGTTGCCTATCATGTTGTGTATAAGTTCACCATCCATCGTGTTACATAGTTCGAATGGAGCAATCAGTTACCTCCTTAATGAGTACAAAGGCTTAGAATCTAGAAAAGCAAAGTTGTAGCATGCAACAGATTAGATAAAAGAATTATATGTACTGATACTTGAAATAAAGAGTATTTGGCTTTAGTTATTTGACTTCGACTAATGTAAAAGTGTTTTCATATTGGCTTTAATTATAATTTTTGTTTGTTTTTTTGACACAGGTCTCCATATACAGGTCAGGCTAGACTTGCACTCACTATGTAGATGAGGCTGCCCTCGGACATGTGGTGAGACTCGGCCTCAGCCTCCACTGTGCTGGGGTTACGTGTGTGTGCCGCCATACTCAGCTTGTAATGACTCTTAAAATAAAAGATGTGAATAAATGAAAACCTCCCTTACTCTTTTGCTTTTGGCAAGGAGTGCTGAAGGCTGAGTCAGGCCCTTGCCCATGACGAGCCGTGCTGCCTCACTGGGCTGCACCTCCTGCCCCGGTCCTCAGTTTTTGAAAAGATTATTTTCAAATAACAACAGTGACAATTTGATGTCTGTTACACATAGTAGTGAATGTGAAGTGACAGAAAAAGTTCACATCTGGTTTTTGTTGTGTTATTTTAGGCATGAAGTTCTGTCCTAAGGTTGAAGTGTTAAAATTACTGAAAAATTATGGATGGCTACTTATACCACAGGCAATGAATATAGATGCACATAAAATTTATTATTTTAAAAATTCCATGAGTTTGAGTCTGTGGACATTTATTAATTTTGCATTAAAACTGAGTTAGAAAGTACAGAGTACATTGTGAGTAAAAAGTTCTCAAATTCAAAGGCTACAAATATAACACTTACAAACATGATAAACTGATTATTTTATTCTAGAAGAAAAACATTATTGTACTGTCTTGCTTTCATTTCATTTCCTCATTTCCTTTATCACTTCTGCTAATATTCGGAAGAAATAGGCTGATTATGTCAGAAAGTTCATTTTCATTAGTGCATGTAGAAAGAAAACAGTTAATTATTTTGACAAAAATTACACTGGTATCATTTGAAATTTCTTTGGTCATAAATTAATTTTGTAAGACAGAAAACAGTAGAGCATTTATTGTATCAGAATTTTATGGCTGCACACGTGCGTGGAGGTGCTGTGGCTGTTAGTCCTGAGGAGAGCAGTTCAAGCCTGTGTTCTCTTTGTCAGGGCTACTCCCAGCAACAGGAAAGAACCATAGTCTCAATCCACTGTTCTCTTTAAGACATTATAAAAATTATCTAATTTGAAAGAAATAAGTAATTCAGTACTGAGCAGCACCAAAGATATCTGTCCCTGAGTCAAAGAGTCTGGAGCTATATGAAGAAGTCAGTCAACTCCATCTGGAGTTCAATCGCACTTCCCCATATGGTTAATCAGCAGCTGTTCATGAAAAGGCATGTCATCAAGGCTGGTGGGCCTGAAATTAGCTGCACAGCTGCATCTTGGCTTACATGCAAACCCTGTAACAAGATGAGAGTGTACGAAGGCAAAGTAACTGTGACTCTTGTACTTCTTTCCATCCCAATGTGAAAAGTGCTACATTAATTTTGAAAATTTATCTAGGTTGTGAAGCAGTCTGTACCACTCTCTGAATTCCAGATTAAGCCTTGATATAATCAGTGTGTGCCTAGACAGGTCATGTTAATTTAAGTGCTAAAACTTTGTAAGTGGCATACATAAGCTTCCATGTTTTCTTAGTATGAGTTATTTTATTCTAATACCTTTTTTCTAACTGAAATAGTAATTTTAGATTTTTAAATTTTGTTTTGTTTATAATTCATAGATGATATCTCTTAAGCACTCTCAAAGTTAATTTAGGGTAAGAGAATGGCTGTATTAGCCTACTGTGGAATTCTTTTAAATGCCTGAAATTTAAAAGTTAGTATTAGTGATGATTGTTTTTGATTGATGTCTTGTTGCTTGAAGTTATAAAATTTATAGACTGCTCAAATGATAGTTACTAAAATTATCAATAGTATCTATATTTTGAAGGTTTAAGAAATACTTTTGCAGTTATCATCAACAGTCTTAGCCATAAACAGAAAAAGGAGACAAACTATTATTCCATTTTATCCAAGCAGAAAATTGAATTTAGTATCTGGTGTGTGTTACACAGTGACTATTTGGTTAGGGATATTGGACTTTGTTTCCTGTCCAGTGAAGCATCATTGGAATTAATACCTTGAGACATTTGCCACTGAGTTTCTTATACAGCAATTGAGTTTCAGATCGTTTAGAGGCTCTTTCTTACGCTGAAACACTAGTCTCGGTCTGCTTGGGGGATGTGTACCCAAAGTGGTCCTGGGAAGGCATCATTTATCCACATTGTGACCAATAATCAAAGTTTCTGTTTGTTGATTATCATGGAAAGGTCTTATCCTCTTTAATTGGTAAGCAATTACTTGTAAGGGAGTTGAATTGAAGCTGTGATGACTCTTTCCTATACTTTAATACCTAAAGTATACAAATCTTTGGGCATGCAGCTGGATAATTCAGACACATGCTTTTAAGTACCTGTGACCATTACTAACTGACTTATGGAATATGCATAGGAGACTGGAGGAGAAAGAGTCAACAAAAATTACCATAGTAGAGTAACATATTTTTAAAATGAGAATTTGAGGATGTGTTTTGATACAGCTTAAGTAAATATACACATGTTGTAAATATTGTGTCATATACTTGTCTGTCACACATGTGCGTTTGCTGTATGGTTAAAACATTCGACCAGGGGATTGCTGGCTTGAAGTTGTCAATCTTCAGTGGCAGTTTCCTACAGACCACTCTTATGGAGAAACAAGATATTTATGAACAATCAATGCTAATAATTCTATACAAGGAACATGACATGCTAGCTACTAACTGATTTTTAATATGATTGAAACATTCTCTTGTATACTCTAGCAATTTCATTTTGGTGTTGTAACTTCTACTTATTTAATGGAACAGTTTTAAATAATTTTTTAAAATTATATTTCTAAGGAATACTTTTAAAAGTTAAATGTGATACAAACCTCTGTCTGAGTAGCCTGTCTTCCAACCCTCTTCCAAAGGGCTCAGTCCACTTTATATGAACTGCTTTTGACCTTTATTGATGCTTAGTAGAAGCTGTGACAAGCTTTAACCCATTTAGCCCTCAAAACAACTTTGTGTGGTGGACACTGTTGCTATCCTCCCTATTTCATGGATGAGAAATCTGAAACCCTCAGAAGTTCAGTAATCTCTCCACCATTACTTGGATGGTAAGCAGCAGAGCTGAGTTTTCATGTAGGAAGTCTGGTTCCCCAACTTGTGCTAGATTTTGATATTGTGGATGATTATGGGTGGGTTACAACTGACTTTGTCAGAGACCATTTTAATCTGTGAAAATGTCATACATTTCATAGAACAAAGGTTAGTTAGTACTGAGCATGATGTGCTTCAGAAATACTTATAAGAAAGGAAGAAAAAAGTGTACCAAAGAAAGGCTTACTAAGAGCAGATAGGAGACACGGGCCAATCTTTTGCGGTATTGTCACCTCACTGTCACCTTTGCTTGGCCCCCATGCTGCTGTAACTAACCCTGATGGTGAATGATTTTGTCATATTTCCTTGTGAAGATGAGGCAGGATTTCCCAGGAAGCAAAAACCTCCCTTAACAGTTAGTGTTAAACACCCTGAGCCTAGGTGCCATGAAGTTCACTTAGGAACATGACAATTAGCTTTTTTAAAAAATCCTCTTCTTCCTTCTTTCTGTATGATAATCATACATGGACCGAGAGTCGAGGTCAACCTGCCGAGGAAAGTGGTTTGGAAACAGGGAAGAAGGCTCCTATCTCCCTTTCTCCAGCGCTTGATACCAGTCTTGGGTGGAGTAAAGAAAGTTCTACTCTAAGTCCAGGGTATTGATCATTACACGGTGCAAGCTGTTCTACTTTTTGAATTCTCATTTTGCTTTGGATTAAGAAATGGTGATAGAACTTTGAAAGTCACCGGGACCACAAGATTTTCTAATTGAAGGTTAGGGAAATAATCGTTCACTACTGAACAAATTATAAAGGTTAGTGACAGTCAAAAATAAGGGTTCATTTACACTACATTCCATGTGGCATGCTTGATTAATTTGTACTGAAAGAAATTACTAGGAGGAGGAATAGCTTCTCCAGTTATGTAAGTAACTCATTAAAACATAGAGAAATAAAAAGGGGAAGAATCCCAGTAGGCTTGCTCATACTGAAGTGCCAGCAACCAGGAGAAGCTTGTGACTTTTTAAAAATCTTCACTTTTTATTGATAACTTGGATGGAGTGAGGTTAACACTATGAATGCATTCTGCAAACTATGAAGTTGATAGGCACACAAATCATAGCCTTGTGTATTTCTACATTGGATTATCATGATTATTTTTATTATATCTCCACATTCATTTGTTTTCTGATACAGATTTTATTTCCTGAAAAGATTTAACTCTTCATTTGCTATTTTTGCCTAGTGCACATAGCTTCATAAAAAATAGCATTTTAGAAGGACTTTATGAGGTTTACATATGTGGATTCTTACTAGTTTAGTCATACTATAATGAACAGAAAGAAATTATTCTAGGGGCTGGGGATATAGCTCAGTGGAATAAGCGCTTGCCTAGCAAGCGCAGGGTCCTGAGTTCGATTCCCAGTACCGGTCACTACAATAACATCCACATTCCTTTATTTATTTATTTTTATTTTTAGAAAAATAAAAGCACAAAAACATACTAACACACAGACACAAATTAGCATAAAAAATAGTACAATCAAAACTGATCTACATACAAGGTGACATGGGCTCAACAGTGGTTGTTGTTTTACCTATTCATATCTTCGAAGTGTATATATATATGAACCCAGATACAGACATGCAAAATTGGTCAGACAATTAATCCTCTCAACAACAGAAAAACACAAAAAACAAAAAACCAAAGCCAAAAACAAAACAAAACAAAACAAAAAAAAACCACCAATAGTTGCTGCTTTGCATATTGATATCTTCCAAGTGTGTGTTCAGAATAACACATACAGACATACAAGATTGATCAAATTTAAGTGATATCATACAAGAGTAGAACCATGTTAGCCCTCCTGCATATATGTATATTCATATATACATATATACATTTTTCTCTCTTTCTTTTCCCCTTTCCCTCATCCCATCTGTTCTTTGTTTTTGAACAGATTTCTTTCATGTCTCTTAGTTTATATTTCCACCCTCAGGTTTGTACACCAGTGATACAATACGTTGCCTGCATATGTATCGCTGATTTATTTCACTTATGAGTATGGACTCCAGTTTTGACCATTTGCCTACGAAGTCCCCAAAACTGTTTTTCTTTATAGCTGAATAATATTCCGTTATATAAAAATGCCACAGTTTTTTAATCCAGTCTTCTGTGGATGGACACTTGGGTTGCTTCCACATTTTAGCTATTACAAATTGCGCTGCTATAAACATGGGCACATATATCAGAGTGATATGATGTTTTCAGATCTTCTGGGAAAATACCCAGAAGGGGAATAGCTGGTTTGAATGGAACCTCTAGACCTAGTTTGCTGAGAAATCTCCAAATGGCTCTCCACAGTGGTTGCACCAGTCTGCATTCCCACCAGCAGTGTAATAGAGTCCCTATTTCTCCACAGCCTCGCCAGTATCTGTTATTGGATGACTTTTTCATACTGGCCAGTCTTACTGGGGTGAGATGAAATCTCGATGTTGTTTTTATTTGCATTTCTCGGATGACTAAGGATGTGGAACATTTTCTTACATATTTATTTGCCATTTGTATTTCTTTATCTGAGAAGTGTGAATTCATCTCAGATGCTCATTTCTGGATTGGGTCTTTGAATTTGGACAGGTACATGTTTTTTAATTCTTTGTATGTTCTAGATAGAAGGCCTTTGTCTGATGAACAGCCAGCTAGGATTTTTTCCCAATTTGTGGGTTTTCTTTTTACTTTGCTGGTGATTTCTTTAGATGTACAAAAACTTTTCAGTAGGATGAGGTCCCAATTATTGATTCTTTGAAGTGTTTCCCTTGCAGTTTCATTTTTGTTCATGAACTCTGCCTACTCCTATGTCTTCAAGATTTTTACCTACTTTCTCTTCGAATAGCTTTAGAGTTTCTGTTTTAATATTGAGGTCTGTGATCCATTTTGACCTGAGTTTGGTGCATGGTGATAGACTGGGGTCTATTTTCAGTTTTCGGCAAGAGGCAAGCCAGTTTTTCCAGCACCATTTATTGAACAGGCCTTCTTTTTTTCCAGGGGGTTTGGTTGACCCCTTTGTCAAATATTAGGTAGCTGAGTGGGTTTTTCATTATGGATGCATCTTCCAGTCTGTTCCATTGATCCTCAGGTCTGTTATTTAGCCAGTACCAGATTGATTTTATTACAGTAGCTTTGTAGTATAATTTCAAGTCACGGATTGTGATTCCACCTGACTTGTCCTTATTGCCCAGGATTGCTTTTGCTATTCTGGGTCTCTTCTGGTTCCAGATGAATTTGAGGCATATTTTCTCTAGATCTGTGAGGTATGCTAATGGTAGTTTAATGGGAATTGCATTGAATCTGTACAACAATTTTGGTAGTATGGCCATTTTTACAGTGTTAGTTCTTCCTAACAATGAGCAGGGTATGTTTTTCCATTTATTGAAATCCTCTTCAATCTCCTTTTTCAGAGTACTGTAGTTTTCACTGAATAAACGTTTCACATTCTTTGTTAGATTGATTCCTAAGTATTTCAATTTCTTGGTTGCTATTGTAAAGGGTATGGTTTCCTCAACTTCTCTCTCAGTCTGTTTGTTGTTCGTGTATAGGAATGCTATTGATTTTTGGGTGTTGACTTTGTATCCGGCTACGCTGCTGAATTTGTCAATTAATTCCAGGAGTTTTCTTGTGGAGTTTTTGGGGTCCTCCATGTATAGTATCATGTCGTCTGCAAATAGTGATAGTTTGGCTTCTTCCTTTCCTATCCTTATTCCTTTTATTTCTCTCTCTTGTCTGATTGCTCTGGCTAGTGCTTCCAGAACTATGTTGAATAGGAGTGGTGACAATGGACATCCTTGTCTTGTTCCTGACTTTAAAGTGAAAGTTTTCAGTTTATGTCCATTTAGTATGATGTTGGCTGTTGGTT
>PVLD010030372.1:0-16921 GCA_004027595.1 Dinomys branickii
TGAACCCAGGGTCTCCTGTGTACTAAGCAAACATTTTGTCATTGAGCCCCAGCCCCAGCCCCTTGGATTCTACATTTGTCTCCCAGTTGAGATGAGCAATGTTATTATCCTTCTTTTCTTTCTTTGTTTTGAGACAGCGTCTCACTGTGTAGTCCAGGCTGTCCTTAACTCGTTACGTAGCCCAGGCTGGCTCCAAGCTCGTGGCTGTCATCCTGCCTCAGCCTCTCCAGCGCTGGAATTATAGGTATGTACCATCATGCTTGGCAATAATATTACCTTCTTGCATTAAAGTTAAGGATCTTTGTGGAGGTGACTTTATTTGGTTGAATTCTGAAGCCTGGGACCCTGCCAGTTATCCTTGACCAGCAGAGGCCCTGTGTGCACGGGCTTTCCAGCCTCTTCCTGCTTGGGCCCTGTCTTGTGGCATGTTTCCGCCTGTGGTGGCATGGACACCTTCTCAACTCTTGCCTTTGGGTTGGACTTCACTACCAACACATTTTGGTTTCTTGATCCAGCCTTTTCTCTGGAAATATCCGATCTCTTAAATGAACAAGGGGGATGAGTCTCACTTCCTTCTCATACAATGACGCAATTATGTAAGTTTGTACACTAAAACTAGCATTTTTGAGTTGCTTGTCTATTCTATGATACAGTCTTTCCCTTATTTATTTGGGAGATTATTCATATATTCTGGTACTCTTTCCTAGATATGGCTGCTGTTTTTCCACACAGCTAACATGGGTCTTGGTCTCTCCTCTGCGATCCTACATGTGACTGCATACCCAAGATCTTTTTTTCCTTCCTTAGTGCTGGGAATTGAACCTGGGGCCTCAGACAAGCACTTTACAACATCCCCAGCCCTTTTTATTTTCAGACAGGCTCTCACTGAATTGTCCAGGCTGGTCTTGAACTTACAATCCTCCTTCCTCATCCTCCCAACAAGCTGGGATTACGGGCCAGTGTCACTGTGCCTGGCTCAAGATCTTTTCCCGAGCGTACAGTAGGTGTGCAAATCTTGATATGTCAGGAGAGGGTCTTTCAGTGCAGACTCTCTGTCTCTTTACTTCACCCTCTTCTCCTGAAGCTGCCTGTAGAGGTTAGTGCTATTGCCTACCACCAGGCTTTGGGACACTTTTTTATATTGTAAAAGGCAAATTATACATAGAAAGTACATGAAAATAAATGCATAATTTAACAAAGGTAAATACTGGGTGGTGGTGCATGCCTGTAATTGCAGCACTTGGGTAGCTGAGGCAGGAGGATCATTGCAAGTTTGAGGCCAGCCTGGGCTACATACTGAAACCCTGTCTCAAAAAGACAAAACAAAAGAAACAAAACAAAGCATCCATATATCTACCATCTCAGGTAAAAAAGATAACACTGCCAGCATTCAAAAACTTTT
The DNA here is from genome assembly GCA_004027595.1 of Dinomys branickii. NCBI lineage: Eukaryota > Metazoa > Chordata > Mammalia > Rodentia > Dinomyidae > Dinomys > Dinomys branickii. Next base: position 1,403 of record PVLD010030372.1, read on the forward strand.
TGTTATGTTAGGCCTGGTGGAGCATGCCTGTAATCCCAGCACTCGGGAAGCAGAAGCAGGAGGATCACCACAAGTTCGAGGCCAGCCTGGACTACATAGTAAGCTCAGAGACAGTCTGAATTGCATAGCTAGTGCTTGCTTTAGCAGCACATATACTAAAACTGAATGCATAGCGAGACCCTGTCTCAAAACAGGAAAAAAAAAGCTTTTGTGTATGTGTATTAGTTTTGCTAGTGTTGGAACTTTATATTGAGGGAGTCACATAGAATATATTGGTACTGGGACTCAAACTCAGGACCTTGCACTTGTCAGGTGGGTACTTGCGTCACCGAGCTACATCCCAGACTCTCCTTTCCGTATTTCTAACACTCATCTTGTTATGTGTAATTGCAGTTCAAGCATTGTCATCGTGTATTCACTACAATGTGTCTGACATGCTATTCTTTTAAAAAATTGACACAGTGGTGGTACACACTGATGGGTTACAGTGTGAAGTTTTGATACATGCATATACCTTGTAATGATAAAACAGGGCATATACCTTGTAATGATAAAACAGGGATAATTAGCACATTCATCACCTCAACCATTTATTGTGTGCTTGGGGGGAAACCTACAAAAGTCTCTCCTAGCTATTCTGCACATTCTACTCTTGATGGGTATTTAGCTTGCTCCAATTTGCAGCTATTTCTTTCTTTTTTTTTTTTTTTTGCAGCTATTTCTTAACAGTATTTCTTTTTTTTTTTGGCATCAGGAATCGAACTCAGGACCTTGTGCTTGACAGGCAGGTGCCATTGAGCTATATCCCCTAGACCTAACAGTATTTCTAATACTCAAAAAATATTCTTGCACATGGTTGTGATACACATAGGCATGGATTTGCTTCAGGTTTATACCAAAAACTATTGTTACTGGTTACAGAAAGCTTCTAATTTTTCTAGAAAAAGCTAAAACTATTTTCCAAAGTGATTGTGATTGTAACAATGATTTTTCTTCAGTTCTGTGTTGGTAAGCTCTATTTGTTGTAGAAATTTTCTCATATCACCTAAAATTTTAAATTTATTGACATAAAATTATCATCCTTTTTTTTTTTTTTTTTTTTTGGTGATGCTGGGAATCAAACTCAGGGTCTTGTCCATACTAGGCAACTGCTCTGCTCCTGAGCTACAATACCAGGTCATGTTCTTTTGTTTTTGACATCCTGTAGCATTGGCAGCAATGTCTTGCCCCTTATTTTGGGTATTGTTTGTGCCTGCTCTTTATAATTCTTGCCCAGTGCCACCAGGACAAAAGTGGTCTCTGTGTCGCTTTCCTCCCTGGGTGTGCATACATTTCCTTCCAACTTGCTCCAGCTAGTTCTTACAACCTTCATTTCTCTAAAGAAGTTTTAAAATTTCTAGCACACGTGTCTGTTTTCAATGGGAGGGCTACTCTCAAAAGCCCTCTGTGTCTGGGAGCCCGGGGGTGTCCATGGCTCCCGTCCTCCCCTCGCATCCGGCTTGCAGTGCATCTGCTGATGAGTCTGCTGGGCTCCACCTCTGCCGCAGAGCCCAGTCACAAGTGCTGTTCTCCAGCTAGCATCCTGGATCACGGTATTTCTCCAGTGCCATCTTGACCCAGTTTTGAGACCTGGGCTAAAAACTCTCCATTCCCCTTTGTGAGTCCTTTGCTGAGCCTGCACCTCAGCTTCTTTCCTTCTTGGGCTCTGACACTGCTGCGCTGCAACAACACACTCAGTTTCCAAAGGCCCTTGTGCTGAACACTGAGGCTGCCCCCTTCTTTCCGGGGCCTGTGGAAATTGTTCACACTTTCCAACCCGCAAGAAGCCCCAAATCGTCCCTAATCCCACCCAGTTTGCCCTGTATCAGCTGCCTCCTCGGTTCTAGCTTGCTGTCACCCTTTCCTTTAGTGCAGCTCCCGTATGGCCCAGCATGGCCCCCTTCTCCCATTTATTTTTATGTTTTGAGACTGAGTCTCACTATGTAGTTTAGCGTGGCCTTGAACTCACTATGGAGTCTAGTCTGACTTTGAATTCAAGGTAATCCTCCTGCCTCAGCCTCCTGACTGCTAGGATTACAGCCGTGTACCACCATGCCTGGCACCCCTCTCCCATTTAATGCTGTAAGAAATCTTTCTGTTTTTAGATCAGCTGGGGGTCATTGTGTCATGCCCTGTCATTGTCAGAACCTAACATTGAGACAATAAACCTCTCTCCACCAGAGCCCATCTCTAGCATCTCAGTCTGACGTCTTCAAATAACCCCCAACTCTCTCTCTGCTTTACCTTCTACCCTGAAAGACATGAGGGTCCGCCCCTTCCCCATATAGGGTCCTCTTCTCATGGAAACCAGGCCAAAGTCTGACTTTTTTCTTATGGCTTAGAAGACCCCATAGGGCTTTGTGCCTGCTGAGCTGTTGATCCCACCCACTACTCCACTCTTTAAGTCTCATATTAGTAGTTATGAGAATTTCTGGCACATGGTTCTGGGAATGTAGTGCAGGGGTAGGACACCTGCCTAACGTGCAGGAGACCCTAGGCTGAAGGCCCTGGCCCTGAGGAGGAGGAGGGGGAGGAGGAAGGAAAGAGGAGGGGAAGGAGAACAAAATGAGAGGGAGGAGGAGGGGAGGAAGAGGGAACTGGGAAGCGGAGGAGAAGGGGAGGGGAGAAAAGAAGAGAGAAAGGAGGGGAAGAGGAAAAAGCTAGTGCATAGTGTGCATTCGTACCTTTAATAAGTGTATTCCTCAGTATGGAGTCAGGAAAATCCAAACTGCTCTAGGTACTTTAAACAGAGAGAGACTGAATTCAGGGAGTTGGTTACAGGTCTGCTGGAAGGACTAGCAGGACAGGGAGGGGGTGTGGTGTCACTTGGAGCTCAGGAGTTTCTCCCCATCGGTGCTGCTGGACCATCACTACCATTATCAGAGAGAAGAGCACAGACTCGCTCTGGTGCTGCTTCCGGAAGTGGAATGATTTTCCTCCTTCCTGCCATCTCATCTTGTGTGGATACTTGCCATTGGCAGAAGCCAGATGGAACCCAACTCTAAGAGTTTCTGGGAAATGTAATTTTTAAACTTTCAGCGCTAGTGCCTCCAGGAAGAATACAGAAGTGCAGGACTTGGCGCATGCCTGTAATCCCAGCACTCGGGAGGCTGAGGCAGGAGGATCCTTGTAAGTTCGAGACCAGCCTGGGCTACAAAGTGAGCTCAAGACCAGCCTGAACTGCATAGTGAGACCCTGTCTCAAAAAGACAAAAAAAAAAAAAAAAAAAAGTGCAGGACTATAGCTGAGTGTTCAGCATAGTAAGGAAGGCCTATAAATGGCCCTGACTTCTGAGTTCTGCCCTGAGCTTCCCCTTCTATCCTGGCCCCACCTCTCCACGAAGAGGTTGGGTAGGGCCCATCAGTGTGCACACCGCAGGAGCTCTAGAGAGCTCCTCCCCACTGCTGTTTGTGGGTGCTCCCACTGCCTCACTGTTAGACCCCTGAGCCTTGATGAGACCAACAGCTAGTGGGGCGAGCAGACCCCCCACAGCCCAGACCTCGTGCATTGCTCAGCCCCACAGCAGTTCTGCATGTTGTACCCAGAAATTCACCAACGTGTCATATAAATGACATCTGGACAATTCTGGGCCTCTAAAGTTTGACCATTAAAAGCTCCACTCCAGCCCACACTGCTGGTCAGAAACAGACTCCATAGCAACCGTTCCCAATCCCCCAAGCTCATCCTCCTATTGTGGAGGCCAGAAATGAAGAGGATTCTGGAAAATCATCCACGTCCAGAGGCACAGAGTTAAAAGAGTTTCAGGGTCAGGACCCTCCAGATTCTTGCTAGTTGACCCAATGTGTAACTCTGAGCAGTCGCTTCTCTTCTTTGCCCCTCAGGGTCCTTGTTTGCAATACTAGAGTTTGAGTAAGAGTATTCAAAGGGCACTGGCATCGGGTAGATCTGGATTAGTGCTCTTGACACTGACTGATTGTAAGATCTGGGTTGATTCTCTCGAAATTTAAGAAGCTGCTAGATTGGCCTATCTTTGTGCCTTGGGTCAGGGTATCTGGAACTGTCCTATCAAGGAATTAGATTGTGATGCTGTTAGTGTGGCACTATGGCAGAGACACAGGATTCTTATCTTACCACTATACCTCACCTTGCGGGATTCTCCAGCAAGTACACAGGACAATAAGAAGTCAGAACATCACTTTTTGATGAGGTAAGCAAATGTCCTATATCCCACGGCAGGGCTGTGCCATTCTGGGGTTCTAGCCAGGCCTCTCACTCTCTTCTAACATCAGTAAGAAGCAGGTCATCACCACAGCTGATAGTCTGGATAGTCACTGTGTACCAGGCCACACAACAACCCCATTATGGTACTCTAATAACCCTGTTAACTAGAAAAGGAGCCCTGCCGATCTGCAGAAATCTGACCTAATAGATAAGCAACTTTTCCCGCCCACTGTGTGGGCAGGAGGAATGAGAGCCATGGTGGTGCGGGGACCCCTCTAGCTCCCAGATAGGCACCCTGTTGCTGGGGGAGAGGGGCTGTGGAGGCCGGAAGGAGGGCAGGCTGGGGCAAGGGCAGACCAAGGGGCAGGGGCTGAGGGGCTGAGGGGGGGGCTAGATCAGCTTAATGCTGGTGAATGGTGCTTGGGATGAAGCTCTGTGCCAAGTGCTGGGGAAAGAGGGATTATCAGTGAGAAGCAGAGACACAGACACAGTACAGACAGCTTTTTCAGCGCAGCAGCACTCTGGAAACAAAAGTTGCGTACACAGGTGACAAAGATGTTGTGTGGAAGGGGGAGTGGCGATCCTGTCTGGCTGCCAAGCTTCCGGGGTGAGTTGGTGACATTTATTCAGTCACTGGTCTATGGCCCCACATTCTTATACCCCATCTGAGTGTGGTTCTCCCCACCTCCACCTTAGCTGGGGGTCTTAGTCCCCCCCCCCCGTCCCATTTCTCACCAATCCCTGCAGTAACTGGGTTCCTAGCTCCCTCCTGGCTATCTATCCTTCCTGCAGCAACAAGAGAGCTCTGGGAGGCCGAGGCAGGAGGATTGCAAATTCAAGGTCAGCCTGGGCAACTTACTGAGATCCAATCTCAAAAGAAAGAAAGAAAGAAAAAAAAAAAAGGCTGGGGATGTAGCTCTGCGCAAAGCAAACCTAATCCTGTTGCCTTCACATCCTTTGGGACCTTGTTCTTGTTTCCTACGTCAGCTTTAGCCCAAACTCCTCCTCCTTTTTAGCCCCACCCTCAACATCTAATTTTCTGCTCGGTGGCCAAGCGCTCCTTGCTTTGCTTTGCTGCCAGTCTTTGCACCGGCAGCCTGTTCCCTCTGGCGGGAACCCCATCTCCACCCTCCTCAGCTCCGCAAACCTTCCGCCCAGACGACTTGCTGACCCGGCAGGATGATGCTTCTTGGGCGTCCCTGCACTCCCTCTGCCAGCCCTCATTTAGCTCGTAACACAGCGCCACGCAATTTTCCGCTGTACCTTCTCCTGCTCTGACGGGTGTGGGTGCGGGAGGGCAGCGGCACCTGGATGCTGATGGTGCGCGTTATTGTTTGCCCGAAGCGCGACCCGGCACGCAAGGGCTGGGGGCGTTCAGGTGAGGGCTAGGCTTGGCACCCGAAGGCAGGCAGGTTGTGGCGGGGCGGGGGTGATGGGCGTCAAGGGAGTTTTGGTCCCTGAGGCTGCACGAGCTTGCTTTTCTCCTTGGGGTCTGAGTACGGACCCCTGGGCCCCGCCAGAGGATGGGAAGAGGTGGGGACTAGGTTCTCTTTCTCAGAGCCTTCTCTCCTCGCAGCTCTAGCAGCCCTTCGCAACCAAGCTGGGCTGTTGTAGCAACAGCCCGCCCGGCGACCGGGCCAACCAATGGCGGCCAGTTCTGGTGAGGTAATGCCCGGCTTTGGCAGCTTATTGGCTTCGCTTTTGCTCACGTCGGGTGGGGGAGGCGGCGGGGAGCGCGGAGCGTGCGCGGCGGCTCCGGCCACCTCCAGGCGCTTGCACGTCCGCCGGTTGGCTCCGCGGCGCGCCTTCTCTCCTTGCCCCACCCTCCGCTCGCTCTCTTTGCTCTGAGTCTGGCTGCGTCTGTGTTTCTCATCTCTCTCTGTGAGCCAGTTCTGGCTCGGGTCGTCGTGGTCCTTCTGTCTGTGTGTGCTTCCTGTCTCTCTTAGGGCCTCGGCGACTCCTAACCGCTCTTCTGTCCCTCGGCCACTGAGTGTGGCTCTTGTCCTCTCCAAACAAGGGCGCAGTGAGAGCTCCTTGACTTGCCGCCAGGAGGTGACTCACCGCCTCAAATCGCAAGGCTGGCCTGGCCAATCTCAGGGACACCTCCTTCCCAAGGGTGTTGGGAAGCTGCGTCTGAAGACGTCTCTGAGGTCTGGGCTGGGCCTTTCCCTGGTCCTGCTCAAAGGCGTTTGCTGAGGGCACAGGCAGGGAAGTTAGACAACTGGAGGGACTTCCAGAAAACCAGTGTGTGGGCACTGGAATGAGCGAAATAAAAGAGATAGCTGGATTTTCATTTCATCCTTCCGTTTCTTGGACCATGTATCAGTGTATTGAGCTTGAGCTCCTTCGGCATTGGTGCGCGCCCCAAGCTCCAGGAGCCGCAGCCTGGCAGCTGCAGCCTGGCCTGGGAGCAGACTGAAGTTTTTTGTTTTTGGCGGGACAGGGTCTTAAGCGGGCTAGATAAGCGTTCTGCCACAGAGTCACATCCCCAGCAGACTGAAGTGTTGGGTGCTGATGGGATTCCAGAGGAGGGCAGAACCCTCTGCCAGGTGTGTCAGTGCCCCCTGAACTGGGTATTTGGGAGGCCAGTTGCCAACCCTGGTCAACCTAGAGAGGACCACGTGGTGGGAGACTGGTCTGCAAGGACCCAGGAATGTGGATGCCGGGAAGAGAGTTTGAACGTGCTCCCCGGGGTTGTGGGGAGCCTTGCTCGGCCTGAATCCTAGCACGTGGTTCCGTGCCGGGACCTGTGTGGAGAGGGTGCTGGAGCGGAGGATGTGCAAGTGGGGGAAAGGTAAAAAGGTGAGCCCACATTTGTATGGTGGTGGAGGGATAGGTTCAAGAGATAGGAGATATGCCGGGCGTGGTGGCACATACCTGCAATCCCAGCACTCAGGAGGCTGGGGCAGGGGGATCTTGCGAATTTGAGACCAGTTTGGGTATAAAGGGAGCTCAAGGCCGGCCCGAACTGCATAGCGAGACCTTGTCTCAAAAAGACGAAAAAGAAAAGAGGGAGATGGGAGCTAGGCAGGCCCTGGCGCCCTGCGGGGCGTGCACTGCTGTAGGGCCGTGGCAAGGGGAAGGCCCAGGGTAGCACCCAGGTTTCTGGCTTAGCAAGCTGAAGATGGCGGGTAATGTAGGCGGGAGGTTTCCAGGGAGAAGAGGTTCGGGGCCCATGGCAAACAGGGTGAGTGCGGGGCATCCAGGGGGGTGGGTCTGGACTGGGATGGTCGGCATAAAGGTGGTGGGTGAAGCCATGGGAGAACAGGCCACTTGAGGGTGGGGACATCGAAGACGACGCTTGTCAGGGGAGGGTGGCCTTCAGGAGCCCAAGTAGCGGGGGCTAGGGGTGAGGAGTTGGGTCTGGTCTGTACTCTGACTCTGGCTTGCTGTGTGACCTTGAGAAGTCATTCTCTCAGGGTTGCTGTTCCCTGATCATTCAGCAGAGCCTCTCACAGGTAGAGGGACCCGAGTGAATTCTATTCATTAAGGTTTATGCGTTTAATTTAAAAAAATATGCCCGACACAAGGTAAACTGTGGTTCTAGGTATTTACTCTGTTCACATTTACAAATTAGGATTAGGAACAAAAATAGAAGGGTTGTATATGATGTCATCTGGAGGTTCAAGTGCAGATTAGAGTCCTGTTGGAGGCAGAGCCCTGAATAGGGGTCTCTTCCTGGTTGCCAGAGGTCACAGCTCCCTCTGCAGCAAAGGTGTCTGGCCGGAGGGGGTGGGGTACGTGGACTCCGGGGAGCCAGCCCAGGTTGATGTGTGAATGGAAGCTGCTTCTTGGCCAAAAAGTGGGCATTATGTCCTCTCCTGGTCCCCCTCAACTGGGAGTCTTTTCTGCTGCAGCCATCAGAGTCCTGCAGACCTCTGACCTGGGGCTTCCCAGTGGATGGAAGAGCAGAGTCCTTCCTCTCATTTGTTCTCAGGTCCTCAAAGACCAGAACAGTAGATGAGTTTCCCTCCTTGCCTGTAACCTGCCCTTGGGCAGGTCACTCTCTCTCCCTCTCCTTGCAGGGGTCTCAGATCTCGGGGTCCCCAGGCTGTAGCTCAGTGGATGGCGGGAGGGAAGTTCCCATTTGTCCGTGTTGGCTTAATTGAGTTGAATTGCAAAATAGCTATTGGATGGGAATGTGGATTGGGGGAGGGTGGAGGGGAGGGATCCTGCCTTTAGGGACTCCCAGGAGGAAGATCAATGTAGGTGTGCTTTAAAAAAGACTGACAAACATTTACAACGTAGAACCATATATTCGGCCCAAAGTTCCTGAAAGCCTGCCAGACCAAGGAGCAGATGCAAAATGGGGTCCTTCCTCCATAACAGAATCTTTATTTTACAAGAATTAATCATGGATGCATTTCCCTTAGCACAGCAGTTTAGAACAAGCATCCAGAGGTGAGCAGCCTGGTTTTGAATGTGACTTTCCAGCTTAATGCCAGTGTTCAATCAAGGTTGGGAACCATTCCTCTAGGGCAGTGTCCTCAGAGTCTGTATGCAAGGCAGACAGCATCACCTGGGACCTCCTCAGAGTGCGGATTTTTAGGCCCCACCCCAAAACTGTTGCAGCATCACAGACTAGCAGTGAGACCCTGCAGCCTGTGTTTCTATAAGCCCCAGAAAGATTCAGAGGCAGCTGACACTTTTTTATCTTCCTTTTCTTTGTGGTACTGGAAATCGAGCCCGGGGCCTTTGGACTGAGCTATATATCCTTAGCCCCACTGCACCCTTCCGTTTTTAAAATTTTGAGACAGGGCCTCACTAAGTTGTCCAGGCTGGGTTCAAGCTTGCAATTTTGCCTCAGCCACTCAGGGTGCTAGGGCTACAGGTGTGTGGCACCGTGCCCAGACAGAGAAAGTTCGAGAGTGTCTGATTTAGAGGCTGAAAAGCACAATGTAGTTTTTCCTTTCTAAAAGCCACTTTTGAAGCTGTGTGCTGTCAGTCCCAGTCCCCAACAGCCACAGGGACCAGGTCCTGCTCGCTGATGACCATACCCTCTGTCACAATCAGCTGCTTCACACAGGTTCTTGTTTTGGCCCCAGAGCAACCTTGCAACAATAGCTTCACCTCCACTAGGACAGTCTAGGAACCCAAGGCCTCAGAGCCTGTTACCTCACAGTTGGGTCCCTCTGAGCTTCGGCCAAGCAGAGGCACAGTCTGAGTTCTGTTTCAGGCCCTGAGTTCTGGTTCTTGTCAGCTGAGGGGCTGCGGGTCTTGGCCTTCTTGCTGGGGCCCAGCTGCATCTCTACCCAAATGTTGTAAGGAATAAAATAAGCACAGGGAAGGAAATGCTTTTTGAGACCATTGGTCCTCAAACATATCCAAAGAAAAAGCTGAGAGGTGCAGATTTTAAACTTGGGACAGGAGGGGAGATGGTGTCCTAGGTGTCAGGCCAAAAATGTGCAGGCTTGGCTCAGTACCTAGCACACAGGTAGCACTCCCAAACATTAGCCAGCATCGTTAGGAATCACACATGATTATTGACCGAGATAAGAAAGTCCTGTTTTATATGTGCTCTTTATGACTATTGCATTTATGCTTTTATTGTGATAGAATGTACACGCCTTATTTGTTAACACTAAACATCTTCCATCTGGTAAGTTTCCCCAGACAACTTCCAAGTACAGATGGTGCTACAGGCGCAGCTGAGATGCTAATGCTACCCCAGGTACTGGGTGGAGATAGAGGAGAGCCCCTGAATGTGGAATGAGAGAGGTATGAGTTCGAATCTTAGCTCCATCTCATCTCTGAGAGTGAAGGCTTCCGCTTCCCCCTTGTTCCAGTGGGAAGCACAGAATGTACACTTCTCTACAGACACCAGGGTTATTGTATCTGGCGAGGGCGTTGCTGACTGTGCAGACATAGTCCAGAATTAAAGCCTGCACATGTCTAGCCTGAGACAGACACTTCCCCCACCACATGCCTGGGCCGGGCACATTCCCTGCCTTTTATAACCACACTTGTTTGCAGTGAGTGGTGGAGAAAGGTGCCCACCAGCGCAACAGTAATACCCAGGTCTCTGCTCTCACTGATCCTGTCCAGGACCTGATGTGTGGAGGGACTGAGCATGCGCTCAGCCTCTGCTGGACACAGCCTAAGCCTTCAGCCAGGCTGTCTGCAAAGGAGCTGTACCCTGGTGGTTCTCTGACTCCTGGTAGTCACGGAGGGCTGGCTTTGCTGCTCTGGGAGGTTGGTGGTTGCCTGGCATTGGTGGAAACAGAGAGTATGTCTAAGCCAAGGGTGCTGTCTCTGCAATCCCACCACCCAAATTCTTCTCCTTCAGGCAGCTTTTTTTTTTTTTTTGTAACATCACTCTACCTCCCTGGTTTCCTCTCTCACCTGAGGATAAGCTATGGTTGCTGAACCCCTTACGGCAACCCCAAGAACTTTCAGATGTGGGATTTGATCCTCTCTAACCCTATCCAATCTGACTCCAGTATTTCCCACTCCCTTTAACTGGCTGTGCTGATTCTGGCTACTGAAGAATGATCCTGCCTCAGGGCCCTTGAATGTGCTAGTTTCTCAGTGGAGTGCATGACTTTACTTACTCATGTCAGGTTTTAAGTGGCATCATATCTCAAGGTTCTTAAGATTGTAAGCCTCTTCCCCAACACTTTATATCCCTCCTTTCCCTGCTTTGCTTTGCTTCTGAGGATTTCCCAATCACACATGACTTATTTCATTCATCTTGTTTATTGTGTCTCCCCCACTAGAGTGACCACTCAATGTGAACAGGGTTTTGCTCGCTGATTGCATTGCAATATCCCTAGTGCTCAGTGCAGGGCATTTACACATAGTAGGTTTTGGGCACATCTTTGCTAATTGAGTGGATTGAATTGGCATTCTGCTTGCTGTCCAACTGCCACTTGCATGTAGCTCAAAGTTGGCTCTAAATTCAGGAGAGGAACTAGAATGTCACTTTTGGGTCACCTCACATTCCAGCTGTGCTCAGGTCAGTGTGATTGCACAGGTGATAAATAGCGGGTACTCGCAGAGTTTGGGCTGTGGATCCAGAAGGCCTGAGTTTCAGTTCTGCTACCTGTGCTTCTGCACTTTTCTGGGCTGTGGTCTCCCCATCTGTAAAGTAGGGGTGAGAAGGTCGCCTGTGAGGACCAGGCTATGATGCAGGTAAGGTGCTTAGCATGGTGGCTGGCACATAGTAAATGCTCAGTAAATATCAGCTGTTGTTTATCAGCTTTGTGGCTTGGAGGAAGTGATCACCTGCCTTGCTTGCTTCTCAGGGTGGTGATGTAGGCGGGCAAGGAGACAGGACATATGTCCTGGCCTTGTGGACTCTGATGCCCAGGGTGGGACAGAGAGGCTGGGGTCTGAGGCCCAGTGCTGGACCAGGGAACGCAAGCAGAGCAGGCAGCAGGGACAGCTCCAGCCATCCTAAGAGTCCCTGCAGGGCGTCCTGGCGGGTGTGGGGGGGTGCTGTTTGCAGGTAGAGACCTGCATGGGTGGATGGTAACCTGGATGGTGACCTGGCCTGGTCACTTCCTACAGGCAGGGCGTAGTTAATGAGACTAGGTGGGGTCACTTGCCTCCCCCACCTGTTCCACAGACACCAAGGGGTGGGACAGAGCGAGCAGTTCGGGATGAAATGGTATCATGGGGTGGACCCAGAGCAGTGACCATGGTGACCAAGGATGTCCTCAACCTTCTGTCAGGTGTGTGTGATTTGAGAATGTGTGTGTGTGTATATGGGTTAGAAACACACACACACACACACACACACACACACACACACAGCCGAGGCTGGCCCTGCTGTCAGGAAGCTGGAGGGCCGTTTATTCTCCAACACAAAGCCTGCTGTCTGGTGTCAGCTGGAAATGTCAGCTCTGTGTGCTGTGTGCCAGTCCCTGCTTTGGCCATGGAAGCCTCCATGCCTCTCAGAGATCCTGCTCTGAAAGACATGGAGTCTGCCAGGCCCAGACTCTGGGCAGAAGAGAGGGCTCGAGACAGGGCAGGGAATGTGGGAGCCTCTCCCCAGGGGACACAGAGGCAGGCTCCACACACATGAGAGACATTACTGACATTTATTCCACACAGACTGTGCTCCAGACACCTCACCTCTGGCATCAGCTCATTTTTAAAATGAAATAAGAGTCTCAGAGAGGTCTGGAAACTTGCCCAAAGTAACACAGCTGGAAAATGACAGTGCAGGAGTGGAGGCTCAGAGAGGATAAACGGCTCACTTGTCACTAACGTGTGCACGGCAGAGTCGAGATTTGAACTCGAGTCTCTGGTTTCAGAGCCCATGCTCTGAAGCATCACCGTCTTCTCTGAACCAGACCTATGGGGGAGTTGAGAGTGGGCGGCCTTGGGTAGCCAGAGGCGGAAGGAGGGATTCTGCCTGGAGGGACTAGGAGGAAAAGCCTGAGGCACGGGTGACAGCTGGGTGTGCTCCGCGGAGGTGAGGAAGGGGTCAGCCCTCCGGCTCTGTGGGGAAGAGAGGAGCCTGGCAGAGGCACAGAGGCATGGAATAGGGTGCCGCGTTCTGGTGGTTTATTGCCAGCCCATCGAGCAGGAAGATGACCTCTGCGCCCCCCGCCCCCACCCCATCCCGGTTCAGAAAGCTTGATTGTCCCCACGCCCCTCTGCCCCCCTCCTGTAAGCTCCTGGGATATGAACAAGAAAGGAGCTTGTCTTTCCTGGCTCTGCTGGAGTCCTGCCGCTGAGGTTTGGTTACCATGGTGACAGGCTCCATGGAAACTCATAGCCGCCTTTTCCAGGATGGGCCTGGACCCCAGCCCACCTGCTGATGCTTTGCCTCCCCTGTCCTCAGCATCCCGAGGCAATGCCTGGGTGGTCACTCCTTACTGTTTGCATCTCCGCCCTTCTGCCTTAGGGGCAGCAAGAACCCTGCAGTCAGTAAGGTGGTGATTCCAGTATGGGGGCCCCTCCACATCAAACACTGGACATGGAGACCCAAATTCTCTTATATTAAGGCAAATTAGGGCCGTGTCCATGTGTGGCTACAACGTGATGTTCTGGCTGCTCGGTCCCTGTGTCCAGCTCTGTTTCTCCCGGGTCCTGCGGTTCTGAGCTCTGCTCCACGCAGCCCACTGTCGGGGGCGCATGTGTCCTTTATTCAGAGAAAGGATATGCCGTGGGGCCACCCTTTGGGAAGGGGCCTCACTCCATAGTCTTCGGCCGTGTGACCTTGGCAGAGTCGCCCCCTCTGCCTGAGCCTTGGATCCCAAATGTGTCCTTCCCGAGGCTGATTGTTTACCCGGTGAGCATGTGCTGAATACCTGCAAGTGCTGAATTCTCAGTGGCTTACTTGGCTTCTAATGCATTTATTGTGCTAAGAGCTGCACTTACACTGCCTCATCTCTTCTTCATGACAATCCTGTGAGGCAGAATTCTTATCTCAGTTTGTCACTGAAGACCCCGAGGTGAAGATGGTGGAAGACCCTGTCCAGGGGCACATAGCCACCGCGTGGCAGAGCTGGAAGGAGAACACAGGTTGTCTGACACTGAGGCGCTACTCTTAAACACTTCATTATGTGGTCAGTTAATTTTTATTGAGCACCAACTACTCAGTGATCTGCCTTCGGCGCTTATGGAGCCTCCGCTGGAGGAGATGGGCAGACGAGAGCAAATAGAAATACCAGCGTTGATAAGTGGTAAGTTGAGATAGGGGACAATGGATGTGAGGTGCTTCTTCGTTTTAATTTTTTTTTTTTGGCGGTACTGGGGATCGAACTCATGACCCTGAGCTTGCTAGGCAGGCGCTTATTCCACTGAGCTATATCCCCAGCCCCCTTCGTTTTAAATTAATTTAATTTTAATTGACACAATAATTATACAAATAGACGGGCTACAGTATGATGTTTTGATCCTTGTATACATTGTATAATGATCAAGTCAGGATAGTTAGCATAGCCCTAGCCTTATGGATATATCATTTCTTTGTGGCGAGACATTCAAATCGTCTAGCAACTTTGAAATGTAGAGCACATTGTTACTGACTATAAGGAAGGTCCTTCAAGAAGGTGAGTAGTCAGGGATGCTGTCTTGGAGAAAGTGGCACCTAAGTAGGAGATTTAAACAGCCAGCTCTGATGGCCCATGCCTGTTGTTCCAGTTCTCTGGGAGGCTGAGGCAGGAGGATTCCAAGTTTAAACCCAGACTGTGCAATTTAAGTGTTCAGTGAGATTGTGCCTCAAAATCTCAAAATAAAAATATGAAGGGCTTGGGATGTAGGCAGGGGCGGGGAAGGCAATATGAATACTGTATGTGCTGTGTCTCCAGGGCTGGGTGCATCCAAGGATTCTGGTGAGGGAAAGAGGGGCCTGAGATGACCAGGAAAGGCTGGCAAGGTTCATATCACACGGAGCACTGGAGGCTGGGACAGATAGGTAGGTTTATCCTAAGGGCAGTGGAAACCACTGACGGGAGGGAATGGACCTGATTTGTACAGGAAGCAGCTCCCCTGGCTGCCCAGGGGGAAATGTGTAGAAGAGAGGTGGGCTATTGTCAGTCATTGGGGCTGGAGATTCTGGTGTCCTGGGCTGGAACAAGAGCTTCTGAGCCTGGTGTGACTTGGATAGGGACAGAACTGGGTGGTGGGGGGTAAACAGGGCAGAAAGGACAGGAAAGAATAGAGAGTCACTCCCTGTTCTGCCTGGAGCAACTGGTGCTACGTGGTTTTGCCTCACAGGACAGGAAGAGCCAGGTGTTGCTGGTGGTGGTGCTGTACGGCACAGCAGGCTTCTGCGGGAGGAAATGCACAGCTCACCTGGAGGGAGGCTTGAGGTCTGTGATCCCTCGGGATGTCTGAGTGGAGTTACAGAGCCTGGGGTTCAGGGAGAGCCTGGACTGAGGACAAAGATGGGAGTTGATAGTGAGGACTTGGCACTTACAGCCACGGTGTGGAGTAGAGCAAAGGGGACCGTGTGCACAGGGTGGGAGGAGGAGACGGGGGAGAGGAGGAGAGAAGGAAGAAAGGAACAGAGAGCGCAGGGAAGAGGAAAGGGGAGGGGACACCGGGGCACACTCTGGTGTGCTGGCCCAGCAAAGCTTGCGTGCCCAGCGCCGAAGCCAGCCCTGGAGAGAGGTGTGGGTCCCCTAGGTGTGGTTAGGCTGCAGCAGGAGTTCGGTGCTTGTAATCCGGTGTGAGGTGCTGGGCCAGGGTCAGAGGAAGGTCTTGCACAGGTCTCAGGGTTGGGGGAAGGGATGGCTTCCTGGAGAGGCCAGCAGGCAGAGGCTGGGGGTGAGTGTGCCTGATGAGGGAGGAAAAGAGAGGGAACGTGGGGGGCGTGGGACAGGGAGAGATGGGGTGGGAAGG
>PVLD010030373.1:0-18741 GCA_004027595.1 Dinomys branickii
TATGACCTGGGTACACTATGACATGGTTACGCTATGACCTGGGTACCTATGACCTGGGTACACTATGACCTACACCCCATATGACCTCAGTACTTAAGACCTGGGGACCCATGACCTAGGTACCTATGAACTGGGTACCCTATGAGCTGTTTACCCTAAAACCTGTGTGCCCTATGACCTGGTTGCCTTATGACCTGGGTACCTATGACCTGGGTACCCTGTGACCTGGGCAACCCATGACCTGGTTACCTATGACCTGGCTACCCTATGACCTGCTTACCCCATGAAGTGGGTACCCTATGACCTAGGAACCGCTATGATCTAGTCACCACTATGACCTAGGATCCCTGTGACCTGGGAACACTATGAGCTGGGTACCCTATAACCTGGGTACCCTATGACCTGGGTATACTAAGACCTGGACACACTATGACCTGGGTACCCTAAGTCCAGGGCACGCAATGACCTGGGTACGCTATGACCTAGGCACCCTATCACCTGGTTACACTATAACGTGGGTAACACATGACCTGGGTACCCTATTTCCTGGGAACACTATGACCTGGATAACTATGACCTCAGTACCTATGACCTGGGTAACCTATGACCTCGGTACCTATGACCTGGGAACCCTATGCCCTGGGTAACCGATGACCCGGGTACCTATGACCTAGGTACCCTATGACCTGCACATTCTATGACCTGGGTACTTATGAACTGGGTACCCTGTTACCTGGCTAACTATGAACTGGGTACCTTATGAACAGGGCACTATATGACCTCGGTATGCTTTGAACTGGGTACATATGACCTGGGTGCACTATGACCTGGTTACGCTATGACCTGGGTACACTATGACCTGGTTTCACTCTGACCTGGGTAACTATGACCTGGGTATGCTATGACCTGCACCCCATATGACCTCGGTACTTAAGACCTGGGTACCTATGACCTGGGTACCTATGTACTGGGTACACTATGAGCTGTTTACCCTAAGACCTGTGTGACCTATGACCTGGTTGCCCTATGACCTGGGTACCTATGACCTGGGCAACCCATGACCTGGTTACCTATGACCTGACTACCCTACGACCTGGTGAACCTATGACCTGGGTAATTATGACCTGAGTACCCTATGACCTGCTTACCCTATGAAGTGGGTACCCTATGACCTAGGTACCGCTATGATCTAGGCACCCCTACGACCTAGGATCCCTATGACCTGGGAACACTATGAGCTGGGTACCCTGTGACCTTGCCACCCTATAACCTGTGTACCCTAGGTCCTAGGCACCCTATGACCTGGGCACACTATGACTTGGTTACTCTGTGACCTGTATGAACATGGTACCATGTGATCTGCGTACCCTATCACCTGGGTACTTATGACCTGGGCAACCTATGACCTGTACACCCTAAGACCTGGCTACTTATGACCTGGGTACCCTATGACCTGGGACCTATGACCTGGGTACCTATGAACAGGGTACCCTATGACCTGGTTACCCTAAGTCCTGGGTACTCTGTGACCTGTTTACCCTATGACCTGGGACCTATGACCTGGGTACACTCTGAGCTAGGCACCCTGTGACCTGGACACATTATGAACTGAGCACACTATAACCTGGGTACACTATGACCTGTGTACATATTACCTGGGTACCCTGTGACCTGGGTACCCCATGACCTGTTTACCTATTACCTGGGTACCCAATACTTGGTTACCCTATGACCTAGATAATTATGATCTGAGTACCCTATGACCTGCTTACCCTATGACATGGGTACCCTATGACCTAGGCACCCCTATGTTCTAGGCACAAATATGATCTAGGGACCCTATGACCTGGGTACGCTATGACCTGGGCACACTATGAAGTGGGTACCTTATGACCTGGGTAACCTAAGACCTGGCCACCCTATGACCTGGGTACCCTATGACCTAGCAACCCTATTACCTGGTAACTCTATGATGTGGGTACCCTACGACCTGGGTACCTATGACCTGGGTACACTATGACCTTTCCACCCTATAAGCTGGATTCCCTATGACCTCGGTCCCTATTACCCAGGTAACCTATGACCTCGGTACCTATGAGCTACGTACCCTATGCCCTGGGTTCCATTGACCTGGGTAACTATGGCCTTGGTATCCTATGACCTCCATACCCTATGAACTGGGTACCTATGAACTGGGTACCCTATGACCTGGTTACCCTAAGACCTGGGACCCCTATGAACTGTTTACCCTATGACCTGTGTACCTTATGACCTGGGCACCCTATGACCTGGGAACTCTATAACCTGGGCACCCTTTGACCTGGGTACCCCATGACCAGTTTCCTATGACCCGAGTACCCTGTGACCTGGACACCTTATGAGCTGGGTAGCTATGACCTGGGTACCCTGTCACCAGGGTACCTATGACCTGGGGACCCTATTACCTGGGTACCCTGTGACCTGGACACCCTATGACCTGGGTACCTATCACCTGGTTACCCTATGACCTGGGTACCTAAGATGTGGGCACCCTATGATCTGTGTACCCTATGACCTAAGCACCCTATCAGCTGGTTACTCTATGACCAGGATAATCTGTGACCTGGGCACCCTATGACCTGGGCACTCTATAACCTGGGCACCCTTTTACCCGGGTACCCTATAACCTGGTTTCCTATGACCTGGGTACCCTGCAACCTGGACACCCTATGAGCTGGGTAGCTATGACTTGGGTACCCTATGACCAGGGTACCTATGACATGGAGACCCTATTACCTAGACACCACCATGATATAAGAACCCCTATGACCTAGGGACCCTATGACGTGGGTACACTGTGACCTGGGTACCCTATGACCTAGGCACCTATGAACTTGGCACCCTATGACCTGGCCACACCTTGACCTGGGTACCCTATGGCCTAGGCACCCTATGACCTGGGCACCCAATGACCTGGATAGCCTGTGACCTGTGTACCTATGAACTGTGTACCCTCTGAACTGCGTACCCTATACCCTGTGTACGTATGACCTGGGTACCCTATGAGCTGCAGAACCTACAACCTGTGTACTTATGTGCGGTGTACACTATGACCTGCTTACCCTATGACTCGTTTACCCTGTGACCTGGGTACCCTATGATCTTGGGACCCTATGACCTGGGTACCCTTTGAACTAGGCACTCTATAATTTGGGCACCATATGACCTGGGCATGCTATGACCTGTGTACCCTATAACCTTATTACCAATGACCTGGGTACCCCATGACCTTGTTACCCTATGACCAAGGCACCCTATGGCCTGGGTAACATATGACCTGCATACCCTATGACCAGGTAATCTATAACTTTGGTACCCTATGACCTGGGTACCTCTGACCCAGATACCCTATGCCCTGAGTACATATGACCCGGGTACCCCATGACCTGGGGACCTATGACCAGGATATCCTATGACCTGGGTACCCTATGGCCTGGGTACCTATTACCTGGGTACCCTATGACCTGGATACCCTGTGACGTGGGTACCTATGACCTGGTTACCCTATGACCTGCGCACCCTATGCCTTGGTAGCCTATGTCCTGGTTAACTTATTACCTGGAACCCTATGACCTGGGTACCCTTTGCATTGGGTACCTATGATCTGGGTACCTATGACCTCGGTGCCCTGGGACCTGGGCACCCTGTGACCTGGGTACCTATGACCTGGGTACCCTATGACCTGCTTACCCTTTTACCTGGGTACCTATGACCTGGGTACCCTATGACCGGCTTTCATGATCACATGGGTACCCTATGACCTAGTTACACCTATGACCTAGGGACACTAGGACCTGGGTATGCTATGACCTGGGTACCCTAAGACATGGGCACCCTATGAACTGGGTACCCTATCAACTGGGTACCTTATGGCCTTGGAACCCAATCACCTGGTTACTCTATGACCTGGGAGTGCTATGACCTGAGTACCCTATTACGTGGGTTCCGTATGACCTAGGCACCCTTATCATCTAGGCACTCCTAAGACCTAGGGCCCATATGACTTAGGTACGCTATGACCTGGACACACTATGACCTGGGTACCCTAATACCTGGGCACACAATAACCTCGGTACCCTATTACCTAGGCACCCTATCACCTGGTTACACTATGACGTGGGTAACACATGACCACGGTACCCTATTTCCTGGCCACACTATGACCTGGATACCTATGACCTCAGTACCTATGACTTGCGTAACCTATGACCTCGGTACCTATGACCTGGGAACCCTATGCCCTGGGTAACCGATGACCTAGGTACCTATGACCTAGGTACACTATGACCTGCACTCTCTATGACCTGGGTACCCTATAAACTAGGCACCCTATGACCTGGGCAGTATGTGAACTGAGCACCCTATAACCTGGGTACCCTATGACATGGGTACCTATGACCTGGGTACCGTGTGACCTGGGTACCCCATGACCTGGGTACCTATTACCTGGGTACCCAATACTTGATTACCCTATGACCTGGATAATTATGATCTGAGTACACTATGACCTACTTACCCTATGACATGGGTACCCTATGACCTACGCACCCCTATGAT
The DNA here is from genome assembly GCA_004027595.1 of Dinomys branickii. NCBI lineage: Eukaryota > Metazoa > Chordata > Mammalia > Rodentia > Dinomyidae > Dinomys > Dinomys branickii. Next base: position 4,597 of record PVLD010030373.1, read on the forward strand.
CTAGGCACCACTATGAGCTAGTGACCCTATGACCTGGGTACGCTATGACCTGGGCACACTATGAAGTGGGTACCTTATGACCTGGGTACCCTAAGACCTGGATTCCCTATGACCTCGGTCCCTATTACCCAGGTAAGCCATGACCTCGGTACCTATGAGCTACGTACCCTATGCCCTGGGTACCCTATGACCTGGGTAACTATGGCCTTGGCACCCTAAGACAACCATATCCTATGAACTGGGTACCTATGAACTGGGTACCCTATGAAATGGTTACCCTAAGACCTGCGTACCCTATTTACTGTTTACCCTATGAACTGTATACCCTATGAACTGGACAGCCTATGATCTCGGAACACTATAACCTGGGCACCCTTTGACCTGTGTAACCTATGACCTGGTTTCCTATGACCCGGGTACCCTGTGACCCGGACACCCTATGAGCTGGATAGCTATGACCTGGGTACCCTATCACCAGGGTACCTATGACCTGGGGACTCTATTACCTGGGTACCCTATGACCTGGACACGCTATGACCTGGGTACCCTGTGACCTGGACACCCTGTGACCTGGGTACCTATGACCTGGTTACCCAATTACCTGCGCACCCTATGCCCTGGTAGCCTGTGTCCTGGTTAACTCATTACCTGGCACCCTATGCCCTGGGTAACCTTGCCTTGCGTACCTATGATCTGGGTACCTATGACCTGGGCGCCCTGTGACCTGCGTACACTATGACCTGGGTACACTGTGATGTGGGTACCCTATGACCTGGGTACCTATGACCTTGGTACCCTATGACCTGGCCACACTTTGACCTGGATACACTATGGCCTAGGTACCCTATGACCTGGGGACCCAATGACCTGGATACCCTGTGACCTGAGAACCTATGAACTGTTTACCCTCTGACCTGCGTACCCTATGACCTGGGTACACTGTGATCTGGATACCCTGTGACCTGGGTACCTACGAAATTGGTACCCTATGACCTGGCCACACTTTGACCTTGGTACCCTATGGCCTAGGCACCCTCTTACCTGGGCACCCAATGACCTGGATATCCTGTGACCTGTGTACCTATGATCTGGGTACCCTATGACATGGGTAACCTAAGCCCTGGGTACCTATTACCTGGGCACCCTATGACCTGTGTACCCTATGACTTGTTTACCTATGACCTGGGTACCCTATGACCTGCATAACCTACAACCTGTGAACTTATGTGCGGTGTACACTATGACCTGGTTACCCTATGACTCGTTTACCCTGTGACCTCGGTCCCCTATGATCTTGGGACCCTATGACCTGGGTACCCTGTGACCTAGGCACTCTATAACCTGGGCACCATATGACCTGGGCACGCTATGGCCTGTGTACCCTATAACCTCATTACCTATGACCTGGGTACACTGTGACCTGGTTACCCTATGACCAAGGCACCCTATGGCCTCAGTAACCTATGACCTGCATACCCTATGACCTGGTAATCTATAACTTTGGTACCCTATGACCTGGGTACCTATCACCTAGATACCCTATGCCCTGAGTACCTATGACCCCGGTACCCCACGACCTGGGTACCTATGACCAGGTTACCTTATGACCTGGGTACCCTATGACCTGGGTACCTATGATCTGGGTTCCCTATGACCTGGATATCCTGTGACCTGGGTACCTATGACCTGGTTACCCTATGACCTGCGCACCCTATGCCCTGGTAGCCTATGTCCTGGTTAACTTCTTACCTGGCACCCTATGACCTGGGTACGCGATGCCTTGGGTACCTATGATCTGGGGACCTATGACCTGGGTGCCCTGTGACCTGGGCACCCTGGGACCTGGTTACCTATGACCTGGGTACCCTATGACCTGCTTACCCTTTTACCTGGGTAGCTATGAGCTGGGTACCCTATGACCGGCTTACATAATGACATGGGTACCCTATGACCTAGGTACACCTATTACCTAGGGACCCTAGGACCCGGATATGCTATGACCTGTGTACCCTAAGACATCAGCACCCTATGAACTGGGTACCCTATCAACTGGGTACCTTATGGCCTCGGCACCCTATCACCTGCTTACTCTATGACCCGGGAATGCTATGACCTGAGAACCCTATGACCTGGGTACCCTATGACCTACGCACCCCTATCATCTAGGCACTTCTAAGACCTAGGGCCCATATGACTTGGGTACGCTAAGACCTGGACACACTATGACCTGGGTACCCTAAGACCTGGGCACACAATGACCTGGGTACCCAATGACCTAGGCACCCAATCACCTGGTTACACTATGTCGTGGGTAACACATGACCTGGGTACCCTATTTCCTGGCCACACTATGACCTGGATACCTATGACCTCAGTAGCTATGACCTGGGTAACCTATGACCTCGGTACCTATCACCTGGGAAACCTATGGGCTGGGTAACTGATGATCTGGGTACCTATGACCTAGGTACCCTATGACCTGCACACTCTATGACCTGGGTACCCTATAAACTAGGCACCCTATGACCTGGGCACTCTATGAACTGAGCACCCTATAACCTGTGTACCCTATGACCTGGGTACCAATGACCTGGGCACCCTGTGACCTGGGTACCCCATGACCTGGGTACCTATTACCTGGGTACCCATTACTTGGTTACCCTATGACCTGGATAATTATGATCTGAGTACCCTATTACCTGCTCACCCTATGACATGGGTACCCTATGACCTGGGCACCCCTATGATCTAGGCACCACTATGACCTAGGGACCCTATGACCTGGGTACGCTATGACCTGGGCACCCCATGAAGTGGGAACCTTATGACCTGGGTACCCTAAGACCTGGCCACGCTATGACCTGGGTACCCTGTGACCTAGCCACTCTATTACCTGGTTACTCTATGTTGTGGTACCCTATGACCTGGGTACCTATGACCTGGGTACCCTATGACCTTTCCACCTTATGACCTGGATTCCCTATGACCTCGGTCCCTATTACCCAGGTAACCTATGACCTCGGTACCTATGACCTACGTACCCTATGGCCTGGGTACCCTATGACCTGGGTTACTGAGGCCTTGGTACCCTATTACCTCCATACGCTATGAACTGGGTACCCTATGACCTGGTTACACTAAGACCTGGGTACCCTATGAACTGTTTACCCTAGGATCTGTGTACTCTATGACCTGGGCACCCTATGACCTAGGAACGCTATGCCCTGGGCACCCTATGACCTGGTAACTCTATAACCTGGGCACCCTTTGGCCTGGGTACCCTATGACCTGGTTTTCTATGACCCGGGTACCCTGCGACCTGGACACACTATGAGCTGGGTGGCTATGACCTGGGTACCCTATGACCATTGTCCCTATGACCTGGAGACCCTATTACCTGGGTACCCTGTGACCTGGACTGTGGGAGACCGCTGAGAGACCTGCAGTTTGCATCCGTTTGGTAAACTACCAGCCATCTTGAGATTTTAGTTTCAGTTTCCATATATGGTCAACTTCCTGTAATTATGTAACATCTTCCATGTATGGTCAACTTTCTATAGTGATGTAATATCGCGTGATGTCTGGCCCTCCCTTCGTTGCCTAGTTAACCACTGAAGTCAATCCCCACTCCTGCACTGTATATAAAACCGAGACTTCTGCTAAATAAACGAGGCTTGATCAGAATCCTGTCCTGCCTCCATTTCTCGTGTCGCTTGTCTCCCTTAATCCCACTCCCCCTCTCTTTAGGAGCCTTCGTTGACTACCCGCAGGCCAGGACACTGGACACACTATGACCTGGGAACCCATGACATGGGTACTCTATGACTTAGACACCACCATGATATACGAACCCCTATGACCTAGGGACTCTATGACCTGGGTAAACTGTGACCTGGGTACACCATGACCTGGGTACCTATGACCTTGGTACCCTATGACCTGGCCACACTTTGACCTGAGAACCCTGTGGCCTAGGCACCCTATGACCTGGGCACCCAATGACCTGGATACCCTGTGACCTGGGTACCTATGAACTGTGTACCCTCTGACCTGCGTACCCTATGCCCTGGGTACACTGTGACCTGGGTACCCTGTGACCTGGGTACCTATGACCAATTTACCCTATGACCTGCGCACCCTATGCCCTGGCAGCCTATGTCCTGGTTAACTTATTTCCTGGCACCCTATAACCTGGGTAACCTTTGCTTTGGTAACTATGATCTGGGTACCTATAACCTGGGTGCCCTGTGACCTGGGCACCCTGTGACCTGGGTACCTATGACCTGGGTACCCTATGAGGTGCTTACCCTTTTACCTGGGTAACTATGATCTGGGTACCCTATGAACGGCTTACATGATGACATGGGTACCCTATGACCTAGGTACACCTATGAACTAGGGACCCTAGGACCTGGGTATGCTATGACCTGTGTACCCTAAGACATGGGCACCCTATGAACTGGGTACCATATGAACTGGGTACCTTATGGCCTAGGCACGCTATCACCTGGTTACTCTCTGACCCGGGAATTCTATGACCTGGGTACCTTATGACCAGGGTACATTATGACCTAGGCACCCCTATGACCTAGGCACTCTATCATCTGGATACTCTATGACCTGGGTACCTTATGACCTGGATACTTTGACCTGGGTACCTTATGACCTGGCCACCCCATAACCTGGGTACACTAGGTCCTAGGCATCGTATGACCTGTGCCTCCTATGACCTGGGTACTCTATGACCTGGATACCCTATGACCTGCGTAAGATATGACCTGGGTACCTATGACCTGGGTAAACTATGACCTGAATATCCTATGACCTGGGTACTTATCACCTGGGTAACCTATCACCTGGGTACCTATGACCTGGGTACCTATCACCTGGGTACCCTATGACCTGCATCCCCTCTGGCCTGGGTACTTACGACCTGGGTAACCTGTGAACTCGGTACCTACTATCTGGATAACTATGAACTGGGTACCCGATGACCTGGTTACCCTATAACCTGGGTAACTATGACCTGAGTACCCTATGATGTGGGTACCCTATGACCTATGCACCCCTATCATCTAGGCACTCCTAAGACCTAGGGCTCATATGACTTGGGTACGCTATGACCTGGACACAGTATGACCTGGGTACTCTAAGACCTGGGCACACAATGACCTGAGTACCCTATGACCTAGGCACCATATCACCTGGTTACACTATGACGTGGGTAACACATGACCTGGGTACCCTATTTCCTGGCCACACTATGACATGCATACCTATGACCTCAGTACCTATGACCTGGGTAACCTATGACCTCGGTACCTATCACCTGGGAACCCTATGGGCTGGGTAACCGATGATCTGGGTACCTATGACCTGGGTACCCTATGACCTGGGACCTATGACCTGGGTACCTATGAACAGGGTACCCTATGACCTGGGTACCCTAAGTCCTGGGTATTCTGTGACCTGTTTACCCTATGACCTGGGTACCCTATGAGCTAGGCACCCCATGACCTGGGCACTCTAGGAACTGAGCACCCTATAACATGGGTACCCTAAAAAAAAAAAAAAAAACATGGGTACCCTATGAACTGGGTACCCTGTGACCTGGGTACCCCATGACCTGGGTACCTATTACCTGGGTACCCAATACGTGGCTAACATATGACCTGGACAATTATGATCTGAGTACCCTACAACCTGCTTAGCCTATGACATGGTTACTCTATGACCTAGGCACCCCTATGATCTAGGCACCACTAGGACCTAGGGACCCTATGACTTGGGTACGCTAGGACCTGGCCACCCTATGACCTGGGTAACCTATGACCTAGCCACACTATTACCTTGTTACTCTATGATGTGGGTACCCTATGACCTGGGTACCTATGACCTGGGTGCCCTATGACCTTTCCACCCTATGATCTGGATTCCCTATGACCTCGGTCCCTATTACCCAGGTAACCTATGAACTGGGTACCTATGAACTGGGTACCCTATCAACTGCTTACCCAAAGACCTGGGCACCCTATGAACTGTTTACCCTGTGGCCTGTGTACCCTATGACCTGGGCACCCTATGACCTGAGAACTCTATAACCTGGGCACCCTTTGACCTGGGTACCCTATGACCTGGTTTCCTATGACCCGGGTATCCTGTGACCTAGACACCCTATGAGCTGGGTAGCTATGAACTGGGTACCCTATCACCAGGGTACCTAAGAACTGGGGACCCTATTACCTGGGTACCCTGTGACCTGGACACCCTATAGCCTGGGTACCTATGACGTGGGTACCCTATGACCTGGTTACCCTATGACCTGGGTACCTATGACCCGGGTACCCTCTGACCTTTCCACCCTATGACCTGGATTCCCTATGACCTCGGACCCTATTACCCAGGTAACCTATGACCTCGGTACCTATGTCCTACGTACCCTATGCCCTGGGTACCCTATGACCTGGGTAACTATGGCCTTGGTACTCTATGACCTCCATACCCTATGAACTGGGTACCTATGAACTGGGTACCCTATGACCTGGTTACCCTATGACCTGGGCACCCTATGACCTGGGAACTCTATAACCTGGGCAGCCTTTGACCTGGGTACCCTATAACCAGGTTTCCTATGACCCGGGTACCCTGCGACCTGGACACCCTATCAGCTGGGTAGCTATGACCTGGGTACCCTATCACCTTGGTACCTATGACCTGGAGACCCTATTACCTGGGTACCCTGTGACCTGGACACCCTATGACCTGGGTACCTATGACCTGGGTACCCTATTTCCTAGACACCACCATAATATACGAACCCCTATGACCTAGGGACACTATGACCTGGGTAAACTGTGACCTGGGTACACTATGACCTGGGTACCTATGGACGTGGTACCCTATGACCTGGCCACACTTTGACCTGGGTACCCTATGGCCTAGGCACCCTATGACCTGGGCACCCAATGACCTGGATACCTTGTGACCTGGGTACCTATGACCTGTGTACCCTCTGACCTGCGTACCCTATGACCGGGGTACACTGTGACCTGGGTACCTATGACCTGGGTACCCTATGACATGGCTAACCTAAGCCCTGGGTACCTATTACATGGGCACCCTATGACCGGTGTACCCTATGACTTGGGTACCTATGACCTGGGTACCCTATGACCTGCAGAACCTACAACCTGTGTACTTATGTGCAGTGTACACTATGACCTGGTTACCCTATGACTCGTTTACCCTGTGACCTGGGTACCCTATGATCTTGGCATCCTATGACCTGGGTACCATATGACCTAGGCACTCTATTACCTGGGCACCATATGACCTGGGCACGCTATGACCTGTGTACCCTATAACCTGATTACCTATGACCTGGGTACCCTATGACCTGGTTATCCTATGACCAAGTCACCCTATGGCCTGGGTAAACTATGACCTGCATAACCTATGACCTGGTAACCCATAACTTTGGTACACTATGACCTGGGTACCTATGACCCAGATACCCTATGTCCTGAGTACCTATGACCTGGGTACCCCGTGACCTGGGTACCTATAACCAGGTTACCCTATGACCTGGGTACCCTATGACCTGGGTACCTATGACCTGGGTACCCTATGAGCTGGATATCCTGTGACCTGAGTACCTATGACCTGGTTACCCTATGACCTGCGCACCCTATGCCCTGGTAGCCTATGTCCTGGTTAACTTATTACCTGGCACCCTATGACCTGGGTACACTTTGCCTTGGGTACCTATGATCTGGGTCCCTATGACCTGGGTGCCCTGTGACCTGGGCACCCTGTGATCTGGGTACCTATGTCTTGGGTACCCTATGACCAGTTTACATGATGACATGGGTAGCCTATGACTTAGGTACACCTATGAACTAGGGACCCTAGGACCTGGGTATGCTATGAACTGGGTACCCTAACACATGGGCACCCTATGAACTGGGTACCCTATGAACTGGGTACGTAATGGCCTAGGCACCCTATCACCTGGTTACTCTATGACCTGGGAATGCTATGACCTGTGTACCCTATGACCTGGGTACCCAATGACCTAGGCACCCCTATGACCTAGGCCCTCTATCATCTGATTACTCTATGACCTGTGTACCTTATGACCTGGATACATTGACCTGGGTACCTTATGACCTGGCCACCGCATAACCTGGGTACCATAGCTCCTAGGCATCGTATGACCTGTGCCCCCTATTACCTGTGTACTCTATGACCTGGGTACCCTATGACCTGCATAACATATAACCGGGATACGTATGACCTGGGTAAACTATGACCTGCATATCCTATGACCTGGGTACTTATCACCTGGGTAACCTATCACCTAGGCACCTATGACCTGGGTACCTATGACCTGGGTACCTATGACCTGCATCCCCTATGACCTGGGTACTTACGCCCTGGGTAACCTGTGAACTGGGTACCTACTATCTGGATACCTATGAACTGGGTACCCGATGACCTGGTTACCCTATAACCTGGGTAACTATGACCTGAGTACCCTATGACGTGGGTACCCTATGGCCTAGGCACCCCTATCATCTAGGCAATCCTAAGACCTAGGGCCCATATGAATTGGGTACGCTATGACCTGGACACACTATGACCTGGGTACCCTAAGACCTGGGCACACAATGACCTGAGTACCCTATGACCTAAGCACCCTATCACCTGGTTACACTACGACGTGGGTAACACATGACCTGGGTACCCTATTTCCTGGCCACACTATGACATGCATACCTATGAACTCAGTACCTATGACCAGGGTAACCTATGACCTCGGTACCTATGACCTGGGAACCCTATGCCCTGGGGAACCGATGAGCTGGGTACCTATGACCTAGGTACCCTATGACCTGCACACTCTATGACCTTGGTACTTATGACCTGGGTACCCTGTTACATGGCTAACTATGAACTGCGTACCCTATGAACAGGGCACTATATAACTTCGGTATGCTTTGACCTGGGTACATATGACCTGGGTGCACTATGACCAGGTTACCCTATGACCTGGGTACACTATGACCTGGTTACGCTATGACCTGGGTACCTATGACCTGGGTAGACTATGACCTGCACCCCATATGACCTCGGTACTTTAGACCTGGGTACCTATGACCAGGGTACCTATGAACTGGGTACCCTATGAGCTGTTTACCCTAAGACCTGTGTGCCCTATGACCTGGTAGCCCTATGAGGTGGGTACCTATGACCTGGGTACACTGTGACCTGGGCAACCCATGACCTGGTTACCTATGACCTGGCTACCCTATGACCTGGTTACACTATGACCTGGGTAATTATGACCTTAGAACACTATGACCTGCTAACCCTATGAAGTGGGTACCCTATGACCTAGGTACCGCTATGAACTAGGCACCCCTATGACCTAGGATCCCTATGACCTGGGAACACTATGAACTGGGTAACCTATGACCTGGGTACCCTATGACCTGGGTATACTAAGACCAGGCACACTATGACCAAGGTACCCAAGGAACTTGCCACCCTATAACCTGTGTACCCTAGGTTCTAGGCACACTATGACCTGGACACCCTATTACCTGGGTACCTATGACCTGGGTACCCTATGACCTTTCAACCCTATGACCTGCATTCCCTTTGACCTCGGTTCCTATTACCCAGGTAACCTATGATCTCGGTACCTTTGACCTACGTACCATATGCCCTGGGTACACTATGAGCAGGGTAACTGTGGCCTTGGTACCCTATCACCTCCATACCCTATGAACTGGGTACATATGAACTGGGTACTCTATGACCTGGTTACCCTAACACCTGAGTAACCTATGAACTGTTTACCCTATGACCTGTGTACCCTATGACCAGGCCACCCTATAACCTGGGAACTCTATAACCTGGGCACCCTTTGACCTGGGTACCCTATGACCTGGTTTCCTATGACCCGGGTACCCTGTGACCTGGACACCCTATGAGCTGGGTACCTATCACCTGGTTACCCTATCACCAGGGTACCTATGACCTGGGGACCCTATTACCTGGGTACCCTGTGACCTGGACCCCCTATGACCTGGGTACCTATCACCTGGTTACCCTATGACCTAGACACCACTATGATATAGGAGCTCCTAAGACGTCCGGACTCTATGACCTGGGTACACTATGAGCTGGGTACCGTATGACCTGGGTACACTATGACCTGGGTACCTAAGACCTGGGCACCCTATGATCTGTGTAACCTATGACCTAAGCACCCTATCAGCTAGTTACTCTATGACCTGGATACCCTGTTACCTGGGCACCCTAAGACCTGGGCAATCTATAACCTGGGCACCCTTTCACCTGGGTACCCTATGACCTGGTTTCCTATGACCCAGGTACCCTGCGACTTGGACACCCTATGAGCTGGGCAGCTATGACCTGGGTACCCTATGACCAGGGTACCTATGACCTGGAGACCCTATTACCTGGGTACCCTGTGACCTGGACACTCTATGACCTGGGTACCTCTGACCTGGTTACCCTATGACCTAGACACCACCATGATATATGAACCCCTACGACCTAGGGACTCTATGACCTGGGAACACTGTGACCTGGGCACCCTATGACCTGGGTACCTGTGACCTTCGTACCCTATGACCTGGCCACACTTTGACCTGGGTACCCTATGGCCTAGGCACCCTATGACCTGGGCACCCAATGATCTGGATACCCTGCCACCTGTGTACCTATGAACTGTGTACACTCTGACCTGCGTACACTATGACCTGGGTACCTATGACCTGGGTACCCTATGACATGGGTAACCTAAGCCCTGAGTACCTACTACGTGGGCACCCTATGACCTGCGTACCCTATGACTTGGGTAACTATGACCTGGGTACCCTATGACCTGCAGAACTTACAACCTGTGAACTTATGTGCGGTGTACACTATGACCTGGTTATCCTATGACTCTTTTACCCTATGACCTGGGTACCCTATGACCTAGGCGCTCTATAACCTGGGCACCATATGACCTGGGCACGCTGTGAACTGTGTACCCTATAACCTGATTACCTATGACCTAGGCACCGTATCACCTGGTAACACAATGACGTAGGTAACACATGACGTGGGTACACTATTTCCTGGCCACACTATGACCTGGATACCTATGACCTCAGTACCTATGACCTGGGTAACCTATGACCTCGTTACCTATGACCTGGGAACCCTATGCCCTGGGTAACCGATGACCTGGGTACCTATGACCTAGGCACCCTATGACCTGCACACTCTATGACCTGGGTACCCTATAAACTAGGCACCCTATGACCTGGGCACTCTATGAACTGAGCACCCTATAACCTGTGTACCCTATGACCTGGGTACCAATGACCTGGGCACACAGCGACCTGGGTACCACAGGAACTGGGTACCTATTACCTGGGTACCCCCTACTTGGTTACCCTATGACGTGGATAATTATGATCTGAGTACCCTATTACCTGCTCACTCTATAACATGGGTACCCTATGGCATTGTCACCCCTATGATCTAGGCACCACTATGACCTAGGGACCCTATGACCTGGGTACGCTATGACCTGGGCACCCTATGAAGTGGGAACCTTATGACCTGGGTACCCTGTGACCTAGCCACCCTATTACCTGGTTACTCTATGTTGTGGGTACCCTATGACCTGGGTACCTATGACCTGGGTATCCTATGACCTTTCCACCATATGACCTGGATTCCCTATGACCTTGGTCCCTATTACCCAGGTAACCTATGACCTCGTACCTATGACCTACATACCCTATGCCCTGGGTACACTATGATCTAGGTAACTAAGGCCTTGGTACCCTATTACCTCCATACGCTATGAACTGGGTACCCTGTGACCTGGTTACCCTATGACCTGGGCTCCCTATGACCTGTGAACTCTATAACCTAGGCACCCTTTGACCTGGGTACCCTATGACCTGGTTTCCTATGACTCGGATACCCTATGACCTGGACACCCTATAAGCTGGGTAGCTATGACCTGGGTACCCTATCACCAGGGTACCTATGCTCTGGGGACCCTATTACCTGGGTACCCTGTGACCTGGACACACTATGAACTGGGTACTTATCACCTGGTTACCCTATGACCTAGACACCACTATGATATAGGAGCTCCTATGACATAGGGACTCTATCACCTGGCTACACTGTGAGCTGGGTACCCTATGACCTGGGTACCCTATGACCTTGGTACCTAAGACCTTGGCACCCTATGATCTGTGTACCCTATGACCTAATCACCCTATAAGTTGGTTACTCTATGAACAGGATACCCTGTGACCTGGGCACCCTATGAACTGGGCACTCTATAACCTGGGCACCCTTTCAACTGGGTACCCTATGACCTGGTTTCCTATGACCCGGGTACCCTGCGACCTGGACACCCTATGACCTGGGCAGCTATGACCTGGGTACCCTATGACCTAGACACCACCATGATATACGAACCCCTCTGACTTATGGACACTATGACCTGGGTACACTGTGACCTGGGTACCCCATGACCTGGGTACCTATGACCTTGGTACCCTATGACCTGGCCACACTTTGACGTGGGTACCCTATGGCCTAGGAACCCTATGATCTGGGCACCCATTGACCTGAATACCCTGTGACCTGGGTACCTATGACCTGTTTACACTATGACCTGTGCACCCTATGCCCTGGTAGCCTATTCTGGTTAAGTTATTACCTGGCACCCTATGACCTCGGTACCCTTTGCTTGGGTACCTATGATCTGGGTACCTATGACCTGGGTGCCCTGTGACCTGGGCACCCTGTGACCTGGGTACCCTGTGACCAGCTTACATGATGACATGGGTACCCTATGACCTAGGTACACCTATGAACTAAGGACCCTAGGACCTGGGTATGCTATGACCTAGGTACCCTAAGACATGGGCACGCTATGAACTGGATACCCTATGAACTGGGTACATTATGGCCTAGGCACACTATCACCTGGTTACTCTATGACCCGGAAATGCTATGACCTGGGTACACTATGACCTGGGTACCCTATGACCTAGGCACCGCTATGACCTAGGCACTCTATAATCTGGTTACTCTATGACCTGGGTACCTTATGACATGGATACTTTAACCTGGGTACCTTATGACCTGGCCACCCCAAAACCAGGGTACCCTAGGTCCTAGGCATCGTATGACCTGTGACCCCTATAAGCTGGGTACTCTATGGCCTGGGTACCCTATGACCTGCGTAACATATGACCTGGGTACCTATGACCTGGGTAAACTATGACCTGCATATCGTATGACCTGGGTACTTATCACCTGGGTAACCTATCACCTGGGTACCTATGACCTGGGTACCTATTACCTGGGTACCCTATGACCTGCATCCCCTATGACCTGGGTACTTATGACCTGGGTAACCTGTGAACTGGGTACCTACTATCTGGATACCTATGAACTGGGTACCCGATTACCTGGTTACCCTGTAACCTGGGTAACTATGACCTTAGTACCCTATGACGTGGGTACCCTCTTACCTAGGCACCGTTATCATCTAGGCACTTCTAAGATCTAGGGCCCATATGACTTGGGTACGCTATGACCTGGACACACTAAGACCTGGGTACCCTAAGACCTGGGCACGCAATGACCTGAGTACGTTATGACCTAGGCACCCTATCACCTGGATACACTATCACATGGGTAGCACATGACCTGGGTATGCTATTTCCTGGCCACACTATGACCTGGATACCTATGACCTCAGTAACTATGACCTGGGTAAACTATGACCTCGGTACCTATGACCTGGGAACCCTATGCCCTGGGGAACCGATGACCTGGGTACCAATGACCTAGGTACCCTATGACGTGCACACTCTCTGACCATGGTACTTATGACCTGGGTACCCTGTTACATGGCTAACTATGAACTGGGTACCCTATGAACGAGGCACTATATGACCTCGGTATGCTTTGACCTGTTTACATATGACCTGAGTGCACTGTGACCTGGTTACCCTATGACCTGGGTACACTATGACATGGTTACGCTATGACCTGGGTACCTATGACCTGGGTACACTATGACCT
>PVLD010030374.1:0-16920 GCA_004027595.1 Dinomys branickii
ATGGCCCTTTTGATCAGTTCGTTTTTTCTCCTCCCTCATCTCTGTTGCCCTACCACTCAATCAGTCATCTTCCCTGTGATAATAACTGTACTCCTGGGTTTATCTATATCCTTGGACTCTCACCTTGGGAAGAGATATAGCTGCCTCAGACTATACTATAACATACATGGGTGTATACAAACTGCCATGGTTGGAGGTGAGAAAGCACATATGCTCACAGCAGACCGCCCGGCTCCACCCTGTCGTTGTGCTATGGGTGGGGGCGGGTCCAGACCATGTGGCTCCAGCATTACCGGCAAGCACTTAGCCCACTGAGCTGTACCTCCAGCCCTGGCTCCAGCATTACCATTCCCCACCCCTTGCAGCTGGGCAATGGGTCTCCGAAGCTGAAGCTACGAATGCCGAAACGAGGGCATGGGCCAGGGGTGTGCTTGGAGCGGCAACCTCCTCCCTCTCTATCTCGTCTCTCTCCAACTGCGCCATGTAAGATCTGCGATCCCTTCCTCCAGAGGAGGTTCTGCTTAGACTTTCCAAGGGTTTCACTTCCTATCTCAGTTCCCTCCCGAGTTCAGGATAATTGCTCATTGTTTTTGCTGTGCTCTGCTGCCATGAACATTTGCCCTCTGCCATGTGCCACTCGGCCTCAGAACCAGCCAAGTATGGACTGAAACTTCCACAAACTATAAGCTAAATAAACCTTTCCTTCCTTCATTTTGGGCATTGGGTATTTTGCCTCAGCAACAAGAGAAGAATAACCAAGACATTGACCAAATTGAATTCATTCCAGGAATGCAGGGATGGTACAATATTCGCAAATGAATAAATGTTACACACTATAACAATAAAGACAAAAACCACATGATTACCTCAATAGATGAAGAAAAGGCTTTTGACAAAGTCTGACACTCATTCATGATAAAAACCCTACAGAAAATAGGAATAGATGGCCTCTACCTCAATCTGATCAAAGCCATCTATGACAAACCAACAGCCAACATCATACTAAATGGACATAAACTGAAATTTTTCACTTTAAAGTCAGGGACAAGACAAGGATGTACACTGTCACAACTCCTATTCAACATAGTTCTGGAAGCATAGGCTAGAGCAATTAGACAAGAGAGAGAAATAAAAGGAATAAGAATAGTAAAGGAAGAAATGAAGTTATAATTATTTGCAGATGACATGATACTCTACATGGAAGACCCCAAAAACTCAAGAAATCTTCTTGAATTAATCAACACATTCAGCATTATATCTGGATACAAAGTGAACACCTGAAAAATCAATAGCATTTCCATACACAAACAACAAACGGAGAGAGAAATTAAGGAAACCATACTTTTCACAATAGTATCCAAGAAATTGAAATATTTGGAACCAATCTAACAAAAGAAGTAAAAGATCTATTCAATGAAAACTAAAGTACTCTGAAAAAAGAGATCAAAGAGGACTTCAGTAAATGGAAAAATATTCCTTGCTCAGGGATAGTGGCTTGGTTACTTTTCTCTCGTTGCTGAGACAAAATACCCAACACCCAAAATGAAGGAAGGAAAGGTTTATTTAGCTTAGTTTGTGGAGGTCTCCATACTTGGCTGGTTCAGAGGCAGAGTGGCACATGACAGAGGACAAACTGTTCATGGTGGCAGCACACAGCAAAAACAACCAGAGCCAAAAGGGAGGAACGGCGGCAAGCAGCATCTTTCCATCCCTTACATTGTAAACAGGCTACCCCCATCCAGGGGGCATGGAGCTCTCACACAATGTCCATGCCCTCCTCTTCCACAGGCTCAAGATGTATACAAAGTAAGCACCCTGGCTTCCTGCTGAATCACTCAGCCAAACCTCTAGACTCCCCAAGTTGACATAATGTATCAACCATAACAGATAAGAAGAAGCAACATTGTGAAAATGGCCATACTACCAAAATTGTTGTACAGATTCAATGCAATTCCCATTAAGCTACCATTACCATACCTCACAGACCTAGAGAAAACATTCCTTAAATTGATCTGGAACCAGAAGAGACCCAGTATAGCAAAAGTAATCCTATACAACAAAGACAAGTCAGATGGATTCACAATCCCTGACCCGAAATTATATTACAAAGCTATTGTAATAAAATCAATATGGTACTGGCTAAAACAACAACCAGAAGATCAATGAAACAGACTGGAAGAAACAGCCACAAACAAGAATACATTCAGCCACCTAATATTTGACAAAGGGGCCAAACAAGCTCACTGGAGGAAAGATAGCCTCTTTAATAAATGGTGCTGGAAAAATTGGCTTACCACTTCCTGAAGACTGAAAATAGACCCAAGTCTATCACCATGCACCAAACTCAAGTCAAAATGGATTACAGGTCTCAATATTAAAACAGAAACACTAAGTCTATTAGAAGATAAAGTAGGCAAAAACTTCAAAAACATAGGGGTAGGTGGCAAGTTCATGAACAAAAACCAAACTGCTCCTGATATACTTCAAAGAATCAACAACTGGGATCTCATCCTACTGAAAAGTTTCTGCATGTCTAAAGAAATCACCAGCAAAGTAAAAAGAAAACTCACAAATTGGAAAAAAAATTTTATCTGGTGTCCCTCCAACAAAAGTTTTCTATCTAGAACATGCAAAGAATTAAAAACATGAGCCCCCCCCCAAATTCAAAGACCCAATCCAAAAATGGGTATCTGAGAACACACACTTGTCATGTAGCGCAATTTGTCTTAGCTAAATTATGGAAGCAACCCAAATATCCATCCACTGATGAATTGATAAAAAAAATTGTGGTGTTTTTATATAATGGAATATTACTCAGCTCTAAAGAAAGAAACTTGAGGCTTTTACAGGTAAATGGTCACAACTAGAGACCATATTCATAAGTGATATAAATTAGACCTCAATGTGTAAACAATCTATTGTCTCACTAGTATAAGAACCTGAGAGAGTGAAAAAAAATTAAGAGGTATGATAAACATTGTGAAATAAAAGGAAACTGCTCAAAAGTAAAGAGCAACTGGGATGAGGGAAAAGAAAAGAAAGAAGGGGAAGTTACATGGATAAGTATACATAGGATAGCTAACACAGTTGTACTACCGACTTCTATGGTTTTACTGAAAGGATCAGTTAATGATCAATTATTTGATCGCTTGCACATCTCTATTTGTTTTCCTGAGAAACTACTTTGAAGATATCCATATGTAATGCAATAACCATTGTTAATTTCCTGACACTTTGTCTGCAGTTCAGTATTGCTTGTATTGTTCTTCTGCTATTTTGTAAACAGATATCTGTTTGTTAATATGCTTTCCTCCTTTTATTTTTTAAAGTAAACTAAAATTAAAAGATCTATGGAGCTGAGTGAAATGAAAAAAATTTAAAAGGCACAAAATTTTAGAGCAAAGAAAGCAAGGATGAAATAACAAATAAATTCCTATTTTTAGAGCTGTCCCTCACCCCACACTACTTTAAAGCCTGCCTCACTTGTACTGTCACAGTGCAGTTTCAAAATGAGTACATGAAAAGGAAAGGAGATCAAAAGGCTCAAGTGTTTAGAGAAATGAGAAGCAGGAAAATTTACTTGAAGGTACTAGAATCTAGTATTGTCAAAATAATACACACAAGTTAGCCCTAGATGCAGGAAGCCTGTCTGAAGGTCTGTGGGTGTAGGACCCATGCGTATGCTACACTGCTCTTCTTGTGTACATTAAAAACATTGCACATTGCCAGCAGGACAGCGTCCCCTTTGCACCATACAACCTAGCATGGTTTCATGCTTACATTTTATAATTTTGCTTATTTAATCTCTGCTTTTCTTAGAGAATTGTATATGTTTGAAAAGCAAGTTTCTTTTGCAATTTTTTTGAATATGGATTATGAATAAAGACACGATTTCAAGTGTCTCCTTAACTTACACATAAATAATACTAAGTGAAATTGTACAGCCATTACATTTTTTTAAAACTTTGCTTCTCTCTTTAACATTCTCCATGAACAACTTGATTTACTCTACCTCATCAATTATATTTGAATGTAGATGAATCTCACATATTTGTCATACCTCTCTTCCAAACTTCAGTCCCATGCATATCTGAGTAGCCAGCTACTCAATGCGATACCTCAGAGGTAATTCAATTTCAAATCTACCCAATTATACAGTTGTCATCATTCTCCACAAACCTCATCACTCTAGATAATGATCTTAGCATTTGGAACAGTGAATAAATCACTGATTCCACTTACCTAGGAATAACCATTCCTACCTACCTTTCTTATCACCCTCCAATCTTTGCAGAAATTGTTCTGTTCAGGGTGTTACCAAGTACCATCCACAAAACTCTTTAGAGCTTAAGGACTTAGATGCTAGACGTGTTGCCAGCTGATAATCACAAGCATTTTGCTTCTCAATGATTGCTTCTACTTGAAACAAACCTTCTCAAGGCTGTCCCTGGCTGGGGCAGCCTTAACCAATGACTACTCCATGTGGGAAAAGGAAGGTCAGGAACCGATACCAATTCTCTTAGAGTTAAATCTTTCTGTGAGGCTGTAGTGCAGCCTAAGTTGACCCCCTGAGCTCTTCTATTTCTTCCTTTCTCCATTAGTATTATTATTCTTAAAAATGCTCACTAATTACATTTTCTAATTGCTCCCTACCATTGCCAAGTAAGCTTCCTGGAAAGGTCAATGTGCAGTATGTGTCAGTTCAATTACCTAACTAAATTTCAGGCATATCTTTCTGTCTCCAATGTACTTCCCCCTGTATATCACATCACTGCTCCCTTTGATTTCTGCTTTTCACCTACTTAAAGGAGAAACTCTCAAAGTTAAATTTTGCAACAGTGGACTAAGCAAGGATCAGTTCACAGATCAAACAGCTGTCAGAACCAATGGTTCTAAGAACAATGATGTTCAGTGTGATCAGGCAGGATGTATGGAGAGAAAATGGAATCACAGTGCTGTGGTACAATAGTTACTTAGGTCTGGATGTTCGTACCTGAATTATCTGGTTACTTTTAGATTGTTTTAATTTTTTATTGCCTTTAAAATAATGCCCTAGTCTGGGAAGTTCTAGCCCAGCCTGGGCAATTAATGACGTAAGGAGACCCTCGAAATGAACAATTTAAAAAGGGCTGGAATATAGTGCAAAGGCCTCGTGTTTTGTCCTCAGTACCATGAATAAATAAATAAACCCCAATTTTCCAGTCTCTTTGGAATGGCTTTTAATAATCTAGAACTTGCTTAGATTGCATTTCAAGATTATTTTGAACCATTTATATATCTCATTGACCTTCCTATCCTCTCGTCAATCACCTACCTGGTTCCAAAAATTAACTTCAGTTCTTTTACAAAGTGACATATACAGCAACATGTAGTGCTTATGGACCCTGGCCCAGGCACAGTCAGATTTCTGATTTATTTACTTCCTTATTCTACAGTATCTATAATTCTATGCTGACAATAAGAAAAATTACATTTCAGAGCTGTTCAACGACTAAACCTAATTTAAAATGTTGGAAAGTAAAAGGTTTGGTCTAAAATACCAGTGAAGGCAGTTGGCAAAGTGCACTGCACCGTACGTGCTAGTTCTCTCTGTCTCTGTGTTTCTGCCTGTGTCTCTCCCTGTCTCTGATCCTGTTTCTCCCTCTCGTCCTCCCTCTCTCTGTCTCTGTTTCTGTCTCCATCTCTTTTGCTCTCTCTCACTCTCTATATCTGTCTCTCTCGATCTCTTTCTCTCTGTGTCTCTGTCTCTGTCTCCATTTCTCGGTCACTCCTTCTGCCGCTGTCTGCCTCTCTCATCGTCTCTGTCTCTCTCTGACCCTTTCTCTCGGAGCTTCCAACTTCACCCAGCGCCTTCACATTGAGCTCTAGCCCAAACCTTATTATTATTTCTATTTTGAGACAGTCACACTATTTGATAAATTGCTCCAGCTGGGCTCAGATTTGTGATCCTACTGCCTCAGCCTCATCTCTCAGTACTGAGAGTACAGATGCGCACAAGCAGGCTGACGCCGCGTTAACTTTTGTGCTCATCATCACCTTTAAGCTCTGACTTCCTTACCTCACAAAATTCAGACCTTTTGAAAAATTCTCATATCTGTTAAACCTCAGAGTAAATTCTGTTTCCCTGGCAACATTTTCTTGGTCCAGTTAAGTTAGTTCTAGTTAATATGTGATCACCTTTCACATTAACTGTTACTTTGTTATTTGTGTTGATATTTAAAAATTCATTAAGTAATGTCCATTGCTCAGAAAGCACATTTGCTTCCTATTCATGCACAAGAGCATACATCGTATCTGTTCTACTGCTGAGATCTAAGAAACGTTCCTTGCAATGACTAGAAGAAACAATGGATCATCTCATGCACATTGTATTTTGAAAGACCTTTCTAACTTAGAGTTCAATCACATTTTGAGAATTTCAAAATATACCTTTCATGATACAACTGCAAAATCACGATAATATTCACAAAATGTATCAAATTATATTTATTACACTATAAAATGATAGCGTCAGACTAAAAATAAAACAAAATTCTAAAAGTATCTATTGTTAGGTAAGCAGACAATACTTTACAAACTAGATCACAGAGGCCATGAATTTAGAAGTACAAGAAACTGTATAAGTGAGAAATCTTTTTCTCTAAGATAATTCTCTCAATTAATTTAAAATTTTGGCTACCCTTTAACATTATTGTTGAAACCCCTTTAGATTTTTTTCTTCTTTTTGAGTGAAGGTGGGTTACTAATTTTTTTCAATCTAGAAAAGCTTTGATATTTTCTGTTTAAAAATTCAAAGTTTAATTTGACATAAAATAAAATTTGTTTTCTGCTCAGGAAAAAAAGAAAACTACACATCCAGAGGACATTAGATAATTTCGAAAGGGACATTTGGCCATTATAACTTTAAGGGAGAATGTGAGCTACTGGGATCTAAGGGTGGAGGCCAGGGACGCTGGCACTGGCCTACTATTCATGGAAGAGCCTTCCACACCAAAAGGTTATTTGGACCAAAATGTCAATAGTAGTAATAGTGAAGAATTATGCATTAGGGTAACAAAGCCAATTGTTTTATACAGGATAAAATTTCTAACTGTCCAGAATATGTTGCAAAGAGATAGACCACGTTTTATCCTGGGGATTAAATCCATGGCCTTCATACTTGGCCACAATCTCATCCCTTTTTAATTTTTTTTTTTTTAAGACAGGGTTTTGCTATTTCACTAAATTGCTCCAAGCTTATGTCAAACTTGCAATCTTTCTGCCTCAGACTCATAAGAATGCTGGAACTGCAGAAATGCACTACCGCACAGGACTAAGACAGACTTTTAATGAGAGATTTCTTAAGCACAGGGCAGCTGAAGCAAAAGACCTGTTCTTGAAGTGATGCCCTGACTCAGTGATATTGGAAAAGGCATTTCAAGGTCTAAATTTAAAATTGCACTAAGTAGGAAGCTCAATGTGTAAACATATATTCCAGAGAGAAAAGAGGAAAGAGATAGGGATGAAATTAGTACCACAGCTGACGAAGAACATGAGCAAATGAGAACCCAGCACACAGTGTGCAGCACTCTTTCCACAAGACTCACGCTTAGAAACGAGCAGATGTGCTATCCTGCTGCATACTGGAAGCTTAGAGCAAACAATTTGAGCAGGTCATCTGGGCTAAAGTCTTTCTGAGAAAGGCAATTTTCTCAATAGAATAATTACAAAGAAAAATTTAAAACATGAAGGGAATCATTCTACTTTTTAAAAATCTCTTTAATATAACTGGCTATGATCAGATTACACAAATGCCTGCGAAGCTGAACAGATGTCATCAAAGACTATATTAGGTAATGAAAACGCTGCTTCCAGATTGGAATGTTTCCCCACATATCCTAATGAATAATTCACAGGAAACTCTTCAAATCGTGGACAGCAAATATGGCCAAGGTCAATACAGATGAAATGGAGAGTTAATAAAAAGATATGGGTGTATGAAAACTGAGCTAAGCTGGATTTTCTCTATCAAAGTGAAGTGAAAAATTGAAGCAATTATGAGAAATTTCCAAGTGTATATGTACCATCATGAGTTACATAACTATAATTTGATCAAGTACAAATGGATTATGCAGTGACAGTTCTGTAAGAATGTTTTGTGCAAAGATATCACCTGCAGCACCTCTTTATTGCTTCAATTTAATTAATGACTATATCCACCTCTTTTGCTCACTAAACCTACTTATTCACTTTTTTACCTTCAATATGTAGTGGAAGTGCCTGGGCCAGCTTAGGCACTTGAAGAATGGTTTTCCAATGCATTGAATACAAAAAATAATTAAAGTTGACATCAGTGACCCTGGCATGGGACTCTTTGAGGAATCATTTAATATCTATGAGATTCTTTTTTTTTTTTAGTCTAGAGAGGAAAGAAAAAATATAACAACAACAAAAGCACAAGCAAGACAAGACAAAAACAATAGGGACCATATAGAATTCCAAAACAAGGTGCTGGGAAGTAAACAGTGGTTGCTATACTACCTATGGTTATCTTCACTGAAGTTGCTCAGATTACCAGATGTAAGAGTGCAAAATTGACCAAACAATTCCAGAGAATAAAAATAACAAAAAACATTAGAAGTGAGAGAGTTTCACTAATTAAGATAGGATAGAATCAACAATAGTTGTGATATTGCATACTGTTATCTTCAAATTAGTTGTTCAGATAACCAGATTTCATGATGCAAAACTGGTCAGAGGAAGAAAAATGTAGTCATTGACTGTTCCTTCAGTAGACCAATAGACCTCAGTAGTACAACTGTCCCAACTATCCCTGTACGTACATACATATTTTTCCCTTCTTGCTTTCTTTTCTCCTTTCCCTTACCCCAGTTGTTCCTTTTGTTTGAGCAACTTCTTTCCCTTTCAAAATATCTACTGTACCTTTTGGGTTTTATTTACTTTTTCAGGTTCTTTCCGTAGAAAACATTATAACCATCTTGTTTTGCGTTTACTATGTTCCCACAAATACATTTTCTGACAATCTATTTTTAATCATATATCTCCATCATTAAATGGTATATAACTGATTATATAAAATGTTTATTATCAAGTTCTCATATATATGTATAATATGTATATATGTGTATAGGTATATATGTGTGTATGTATATATGTATATTTATCCACAGCTTTCTAATTACTTAATATTTTAATATTTACTTTCTTAAGTATGACACATCAACATAAAAACATGTTGTAATTATTGGTAGAATTTGATCAATATATACAAATATTCAATGCTCCCTACTGATTTCCATGCTCAGTATCCTTTAAAACTGAATTGTGACATCTAGTGAGCCATTCTCAAACATTTCTTTTTTCTTTTAAAGAGAAAAGAACAAGAAATAACAAGAAAACAGATTTCAAACCAGGCTAGTGGGAGAGTAACAATAATCAACACACTTAGTATTGTAATATTCACAGTAGTTGTTCAGAGTACAGATATAGGCATGAAACATTGTCCAGAAATTTCTAACACAAAACTCTCTCCTCCATGAAGCAAGAGAAACCAGCTATATAACTATTTTAACTGTCTTGTGTATTTATTTTTATTTTTTCTTTATCCTTACTTCCTTTCCCCTTTCTCTCATCACAGTTTTTCTTTTCTTTTGGTAAGTTTCTTTCCTATTCACAATATCTATTGTGTTTTTTGAATCTTTATTCTTTCTGACTCTAACACTAGTGAGACAATACGATGTTTTACATATGTGGGTCTCACTTATCTATAAAAGGCTCAAATTTATCTTTCTTTATGGCTCAGTAGTATTCCATTATATAAAAGAACCATATTTTTTTATCCATGCCTCAGTGATGGGCATCTGGGTTGCTTCTAAGATTTATCTACTACAAATTGTGCTGTTAAAAGCATGGTTGCACATATATCTCTGTGGTATGATGTTTTTAATTCTTCTAGGAAGATACCCAGAAGTGTATCAGCTGGATTAAATGGGACCTCTAACCCTGGTCTTTAAAGAAATCTTCAGACTGATTTCTACAGTAGTCGTACCAGTCTACCCTCCTACCAACAGTGGACAATGGTTTCTTTTCCCCATAGCCCTGCCAACATTTTTTATTGGTTGTTTTCTTCTTGATAGCCATTCTTTCTGGGGTGAGATGGAATCTCAGTGTTGTTTTAATTTGTATCTCCTGAATGACCAGTGGTACTGAATACTTTTTAATATATTTATTCACCAATTGTATTTCTTCATGTGAGAAGTGTGTACTCATATCAGATGCCCATTCTTGGATTGGGTCTTTCAACTTGGGGTGTGTGATATTTTTCTCTTCTTTATATGCTCTGGATATAAGTGCTTTGTCTGAGGGACAACTGGCTATAATTTCTTCCCACTCTATAGGCTGTCTCTTCATGCTGTTGGTGGTTTATTCATTGTGCAAAAGCATTTTAATAAGGTGAGATCCCATTTGTTAATTTTTTGCTGTATTTCTTGTATGGTCTTGGTTTTGTTAATGAATTCTCTTCCTACACCTACATCTTCAAGATTTCTACCTATTTTCTCTTTTAGTAGATTGAGTGTTTCTGCTTCAATATTTAGATTTTTGATCCATTTTGACTTTAGTTTAGTACATGGTGATAGACATGTCTCGTTTTTGTCTTTGGCATGTGGAAAGCCAGTTTTTCCAGCACCATTATTAAAGAGAGTGTCTTTCTTCCA
The DNA here is from genome assembly GCA_004027595.1 of Dinomys branickii. Taxonomy (NCBI): domain Eukaryota; kingdom Metazoa; phylum Chordata; class Mammalia; order Rodentia; family Dinomyidae; genus Dinomys; species Dinomys branickii. The sequence continues at coordinate 10,716 of PVLD010030374.1, forward strand.
GTGAACATGTTTCCTATGTTTCACTACATTGGCTCTTCCTATCCATGAGCAAGGGATATCTTTCCATTTTTTGATATTTTCTTCAATTGCTTATTTTATAGTACTGTGTAGTGTGTTTGTAGTTGAATCTGTGTCTTCTATTCTATTCTACTAATCCTCAGGTTGATTTTTTTCCCAATGCCATGCTGATTTTATTATAATAGCTTTGATGCATAATTTCAGGAAAAGGATTGTGATGCCCCTTGACTTGTGTTTGTCACCCAGAATTGTTTTTGCTACTCTAGGGCTTTTCTGGATCCAAATGAATTTTAGGAATACTTTCTCTAGTTCTGTGAGGTATGTCCGTGGTATTTTGATTGGGATTGTGTTAAAGCTGTGTAACCATTTTGGAAGTAGGCCATGTTCACTACTTTGGTTCTTCCTATCCATGAGTAAAGGATATTTTTGCATTTTTTTGATAACTTGTTCAATCTCCTCTTTTAGGGTACTATAATTTTCACTATACAAATCTTTTACATCCTTTAGTAGATTGATTACTAAGTATTTTATTTTTAGATGCTATTGTGAAAGGTGTGCTTTTCCTAATTTCTCTCTCAGTGAGTCTGTTGTTTGTGTACAGCAATGCTATTGATTTTTGAATGTTAACTTTCTATACAGCTATGCTACTGAATTTGCATATTAAATCTATAAGTCTTTTGCTGTCTTGGGGGGTCTTCTATGCAGAGTATCGTGTCATCTGCAAATAATGATAATTTAACTTTTTCCTTTCCTATTCTTATTCCTTTTATTTCTTTCTCTTGTCTAAATACCCTGGCTAATATTTCCAGAACTCTATTGAACAGAAGAGGTGACAGTGGGCACCCATGTCTATTTCCTGATTTTAGAATGAGAGCTTTCAGTTTCTAATGGCCTTTCTGCCATCTCCAGCTTTCTCAATGACTCCAGTTATGTTATGTTATTCTTCTTTGTTTTGTCTTGTAACTGTTGGATTGATTTTTCATGGTCCCTTCTTATTTTTAAGGTATTTTTCCTTTTCTGGTCATCAGTCATATTCCTGTTTTCTAGGTCTCATGTTCTATGCTGGCCTTCATTCAATCTGTTGCATATACTTTCAGTGCAAGTTTTAATCTCCTAGATTTCTGTTTGGATCGGTTTCCTTGATTCCATTTCTTGTTTATGTTGGGCATTCATGATTTCCATCATTTTCCTAACCTCCTCTATTTCCTTGTCTGTGTTTGCTTCAATTTCTTTCATTTTGATTGTCGTTGCTTTTTGTACATTTTTTGTATTGCCTCTTCCATTTGTTTTGTCACTTCTGCTGCTCTCATTTCACAAAGTTCCAGCGGTTGTCTGGTGGTTGTCTTCTGATTTCCTCTGTATCCTTGTGCTCTGGATTTGTACCGGGCATTTGGGGTCACATTTTGCTTCTTCCTCTTATCATTTTCTTTTTTCAGTTTAGTTGTGCTTTCTGTTTTGATGCTTGTAGATTTTTTTGTTAGATAGCTTTTTCCAAGGTATTGAGGATTTCTTAGATGATGTCTGTTCCTCAAGGTTGTCTTCTAGATATAGATTTTTCTTGGTCCTTCTGTCTATCCCAAGAACCTATTTTCTCAATATATTAAGGGTGTGGAGTTGCTATCTTTTGCACTGAAGGCCCGTTCCTTTGGTACTGGACTGTGGTAATGGTTATAACCACTTGCCATCTCAGTGTTGTCATACAGGGAGAAAAAACTGACTATAATAGCTATGGCAGCCTGGTGAAAGCAGTACAGTTAGCAGTAACAGTAGACTCAGGCACAGTCTGGCTACTGACAAACCATGGTAACTATTAGCCTGGTATCTTTAACTATAGGAGCAAGTTCTATAGTTATATAATGTAATCCAGCTTATACCAGGAACGTGTATGCAGGGTTTTTTCCACTTAGCAGAGTGATTTTACCCTGAAGGGGGAAGGTTTAATAGAAGTAAAGGGTAGAATAGAGAGGTGGATGGGATTCAATACAGTAGGAGCAAATTTGGTGGGCATGAGATGACTGTTCACGATTGGGCACTTGTAGAGTACAAGAGGAAGGGATTGGAAGAGAAAGTCTAGGATGCTGAAGTGAACCAGAAAGGGGAAGAGACAATGTTTGCCCACATGAAAGTCTCATAAAATCAAGTGAGACATTTGACACAGAGAGAAAGATGAGTGCAATAATGCAAAGGGAAAGTTTAGTGACCTAGGTCATGGGCCAGAGGGAAAAGAAGACAGAAAAGGAAGGCAAAGAAAAGAGAGAGGAGAAAAGAAGAAAAAACAGGAAACAGAAACAAATACACAGGAAAACAACAACCATGGAAAGAAAAACAGAACAGGGCAAAAGCAAAAAGAAAGGAAAAGAGAAAAAAACAGACAAAAACACAAAAACATAAAAATAAACAGCAAAACAAAACACATTAACCCAGCAGACTGCCAAGGGGAAAACCCAGCAGACAGACAAAAATAAAAGTAGTGTAATTTCTCTACTGTCTACCGTTCTGCGGTAGGGCCAAGCTGATCCCAGAATGTGCGCTCCAGCCAACTAGCAGGCGGATTTGTGCTGGGTTTGGGTCTGATCTTTGTTTATGGATTTGGGGGGTGGGATTAGATTTTTGTGGCTCAAGTTCTCCCCAGCTGTTTAGTAAAGAAAAAAAAGAGAAGAAAAAGAAAAGAAAAGAGGGGAAAGAAGGTGGCAATACCCACCCGCTTTTATTCTGAGTGTCTTTGTCCTCGGGCACGAAGCTGGCTCACCTAACTTCCACCTGCGCGCTCACACTGTTCCTGTTGCTTCTTTCCCCTGCCCCCTGCCCGTCCTATGTGCTCTAGCCAGAGTCCTGCTGTGTTGCTGCTTTCCCGCTCCTCTTCAGCCAGAGTCCTGTGAATTGAGGGAGAAGGAGCTCCTGTCAGAGCCCCTTTTCCGGTGGCCACAGCTCTGGGTCAGGGGCACAAACCCAACACTTAGAAGTATAATCTGGCTTTGTTTCCTTGTATGCACATGACCATCATGATTTCATAAATTGTAAGCAATGATTCTTGGTTAACCTGGAGAAAAATCCAAACACTTACTGAGAAAACAGAAGATGGAGTACTTTCAGTGAGCTACACAGAGGGTTTTTTACATACTTTTGAACAGAACTATGTAAGCAACTTTTTAAAAACTTTCCAAAACATGAGATCATTTCATGTAATTAATCTAAAAATAGCCCTTGTAAATTAAAGTAACAATAATAAGTTCATTGTATTAATCTTACTTTAGAAAGATTCAGCAAAAAGGAGGATTGTACTTAGGCAATGTAACCACATCAATATGTTTTGGAAGCGACCCCCAAGGAAAAATTTCACCTTTTAGAACCAGACGAGTGTACCACAGAATTCCTGGATTCTGTTTGGGGCATTGTTTTCTCATTTCTTCCTCCACTTTAACTTATTCTTTCAGGTGACTTCTGACTGTAATGTCCTACCACATCCTTTAAACAGCAACACCTCGATTTTTGGTCGCTAGAGTCACTTCCATGAACTCCTGTAGCTACTGAAGGATACAGATCCTCCTGCTCAGTACCAGGACTTCGCACCTCCCTTCAGCTCATCCACAAGATTCAGTAATGGTGCTCAGGGTTGTTATATCCTTAGGCAGTTCACTTTCAGGTGGGTCACCACACCAAGAATCTGGCCTGATACACTACAGCTTGAATTCAACTTCTGCCTTTGATTCTTTGTCAAGTCTACAGTCCTTTGAAATGGAAGAAATAATTTGTCTTTCTCTATTATTTATTTGGTTTTGTTTTATTTCCTATTGGAAGATAAAATAGCAGAAGAGTCAAATACCCAGAAGTCATGGGGCTGCAATTTCTGGGCTGAAAAACCCTTCCATCTGCAGCCATTTTTAAAGACACAAGCATGGGTTGGTTAAAGTTTACTAAGGAGCAAAGAGTAATGTCTGTTCAGAGAAACTGGAGCAGAAGAATTAACACATTGTTTAGCTACTAAAGAGAGCTCAGGTGTATGTGAAAAAGAAGTGGAAATGAATAAAAAAAAGATTATAAGCTCTTAAAAGAGTGGATAAGTCAATACTTTAAGTGACAAACTATTTTGCACAATTAACTAATATGCAAAACATCACTTTACATATAACCGTGGGAGTAACTTTTGATTCATTACTTCCTGCCCCTTCATCCCAGCACCACCAGGAGTGGTAAAGACCAGTGAGTTGATGGAGGCTGCATGACTGGTGGGCCAAAGGGGAGGTGATCCAGCAGAAGGGAAGGAATCAAACTTGAATTTAAATATGGAGAGCACAAATAACAAAGGCAGAGCTTAAATCTGAAGAGGAGGTAGGCTATGCTGCTGAAGTCAGATGTTAGGGTCACTCTTAAGCTCATTGACATCATGCTATCAAGTATAATATGATACTGTGTAAGATAAATATTTTATACTATCTCTCAGAAATGATTAAACTAGACATTCACTTTGAAGTTCCTACTATATTTTAAAGAAACTATCTTTAAAACAACTGTGGAATAACAAGAAAATGGTAAAAGTAGAACAGAATTCTTATACTCAAATTCTTTTAGTGTTATTTGAAATTACTATGATTACTGTTAAAAAGAATAAACTAACATTAAATTGATATATTATTTAACATATTATTCATATTCAGATCATCTTAGTTTTTACCTGTCTTTTTCTTCTTTCAAAATCTCAACCAATATTTTACATTGCATTTAGTGGTCAGATCTCCATTTCTTGATTGCTATGGCTTTCACTTTTTTATAAAATTTTTTTAGAGCATACACTATTTTGAGGAGTGCTGGTTCAGTGATGTTTTGTGAGGTATCTTGGTATTGGGATTTTTCTCAGGACTAGAAACTGGTTATGGGACTAGAGGAAGTAGACATTAGAGGTGAAGTGCCTTCCTCATCGTGTCATAACTGTATACAAGTGACATGAGAATGACTTGCAAATTCTGACGTTACCTTTGATCACCTGAAAGATACAGACTTTGTCATATTTCCCCACTGGAAAAGCCCTCTCTCTGCCCCTTTGTTGCACATGTGTTTTGGAAGTCACAATGCACAGCCCACACTTGCCAAGTCAAAAGTGAGTCTTTACCTCTTTGAAAATAAAAAATCCCACATAAACTGTCATCCTCTGCTTTGCCAAGTTGGCTACTCGCACAAGTCAGCTACACATTTAATCATTTTCATACCAGTGTTGGCTCATAGATGTACAATGCGTAGCCTAAGTTACAATGCTCTGTTGCTTATGTCTGTTGCTGAGCACTTACACGTTGTTACCGGTCTGCCACCTGGAACCTGTTTACGTTCTGCACAGGGCTGCAGGCTTTTCATATACACATCCGAATGTGCCATTTCTCTAGGAAACCCCAATCTTTTACTGAATAATGGTGTGGGAAACTTCAATCCATGTGCTGCTTGTGCCCATTGCTACTGGGTTGATGTTTGTTTTCAGTCACTTTCATGTTACAGACCACACAGTGTACCTCACTATACATAACAAGTGGACGTCTATGAACATTGACATAGAGTCATCTGTCTGATGTCTCTGTTCTTAGCTCATTAATCGAAGCCCAGTGTGTCCCCTTTGCTTTCCTGTGTACCTGCCAAATCCCGCTGTGATGTTTAGAAAGCTGGTCCTACATGTGCATTTACACATATTTCAACTCCAAAATGTATGCGTGGCAATATAGTAATTATTATTTGCACCCTCATAAAAAGCATTTATTAGAGAAAAGTTTATGTCTATTTTCTTGTTTTTCATGCTCCATTATAATTTCCAAAGCTATCAAAGCAGCATCTTTTCCCCCAGATTGTTTCATACATTTATAATAATCCTAGACTATTTCTGCACATTGTGAGTTCCATTTTATAGTTCCCATGAGTCTCTAAATGATTTCATAAAGTTGCATATAATAAAATGTAATGTTTGTGCACTGAATATCAATATGTGTGGAGAAATTAATAGTATCACATATGCACTAATTATGACATCATGAAAATAGTCTCAATAGCCTAAAACTTTTCCTGCTTACTGTTCCTGAAACCCTCCCTTCCCCTCTGAATTTGTGGCAATCACTGCTCTGTTATACTGTCTCTGCATTTTTGTCTTATGTCTAGGACGGCAGCTAATGTAATTTTTTTTTTTTTTTATTTTAGAAACATAAAAGTACAA
>PVLD010030375.1:0-16920 GCA_004027595.1 Dinomys branickii
TGTTTATGTGGTTTTTGGAGTTCTCTTTGTCATTAATTTCCAATTTTATTGCACTGTGGTCCGATAATATGCATGGGATAATTTGAATTCTTTTGCATTTAGGTAGATATGCTCTATGGGCTAGAATGTGGTCTATTTTGGAGAAAGACCCATGTGCAGCTGAGAAAAATGTGTATTCTGATGTTGTGGGGTGGAACACGCTGTATCCATCTACTAAGTCCATTTGTTCACACTTTTGGTTCAGGTCTGTTATTTCTTTGCTGAGTTTCTGTCCAGTTGACCTGTCTCTTTGCGTCAGAGGGGTGTTTAGGTCCTCTATTACAATAGTGTTATTAGTTATTTGATTTTTTACGTCTGTTAAGATTTGACTTGTGAAGTTAGGTGCTCCATGGTTTGCTGCATAAATGTTTAGGATTGTTACCTCTTCCTCTTGCAGCTTACTAGTATGTAATGGCCTTCTTTATCTCTTTTGATTTTTTTTGGTTTGAAGTTTACATTGTTTGCAAACATAATAGCTACCCCTGCTTTTTTCTGGGGACCTGTTGCATGGAGAATTGTTTTCCAACCTTTAAGTTTCAATCTGTAGATTTCCTTTTGAGTAAAATGTGTTTCCTGTATACAGCATATCATTGGATTGTGTTCCTTAATTCACTCTTCCAGTCTTTCCCTTTTGACTTTTGAATTGAGGCCATTTACATTAATGCTTACCATGGTTATATGTTGGCTTATTCTAGTCATGTTATTTACTTGTTGTTTTCCCTCTTTTGCTGACTGTTTACTTGCTTGTTCTGTTTAGGGAGTTATTTCTATTGTTGTTCTTGGAATTGTGGTCTCTTTTTTCTCTGTCTAGAGTATCTTTTAGTGCTGTTTGCAATGCTGGTTTGGCACTCAGGAAGTTCTTCAGTTGTTCTTTGTCGTGGAAATATTTTATTTCTCCATTGAGTTTGAGGGATAGTTTTGCAGGATACATCAGTCTGGGTTGGAAGTTGTTTTGTCTCAGAATCTGTAATACCTCGCTCCAAGCTCTTCTTGATTTCATGGTTTCTGTTGAGAAGTCTGCTGTGATTCTGATGGGCTTTCCTTTATAGGTGATCTGTTTCATTTCTCTGGCAGCTTTTAATATTGTGTTCTTTTGCTGGATATCTGGGATCTTGACTATTATATGTCTGTGTGTTTTTGTTTGGGTTATGGATCATTGGGGTTCTATATGCCTCGATTAACTGAACTTCAGTATCTTTTACCTTGTTTGGGAAATTTTCTGCTATTATTTCAGCAAATATTCTTTTTATATCGTTTGTGTGGTCTCCTGCTGTTTCACTCACTCCTATAACTTGAATATTGTTATGTTTTGCCTCATCTTGGAGCTGTTGGATTGACTTTTCTTGTGTCTTTGATGATATTATGAGATCCTTCCTTTCACGCTCATAAGCTGCCACACTGTCTTCACGTTCTGAAATTCCATCTTCGGTTTCATTTAAGCAGTTTTGCAAGCTTTCAGTGTAAGTTTTCAAATCCTGGCATTCTCTTTGAACCTGTTTCATTCTTGGTAATTCATTCCTAAATTGCTCTTGTAACGTTTCCATTTGTTTCCTATTTTCTTCTAGTCTTTTATCTATTTCTTCTCTATGTGTACGGAACATTTCTTCCATTATAGTTTTCAGTTTGTTTTTTGTCTGAGAGATCATTGCAGGTATGTGACTTATTTCTGCTTTAAACTCTTTTATGGCCTGTTGGAGTTGTTTCATTTCAGATGCAATCGTTTCACAACTTGCAGGTATGTGGCTTCCTGGTTCTCCTGTATCCTCGCATTCAGAACTTGTTCTGAGTGGGGTTGAGTTCTGAGACTGCATTTTGTTCCTCTGTTTTCCCATTTTTGGGTATCAGATTCAAAATTTTGGGCTATAAATTCCCCAGGCAGTTCAGCAGGCAAAGGTCTGCTGCAGAGGCTGCTCCAATGATTCCTTGTCTTTGGGAGAATGTCCCTTAAGCTGTCTGCTGAGATTTCCCCTTCTACTCCCTACCCCAAGACCTGACTGGGGTGCATAAACAGCTCGCCGCCCCAGGGACCTTTCAGGCAGGGGGCTGCTCAGGTGTTCCTCCCTGGGTGGAGCTCCTCCCCCACTCAAAAATCCCGTAGGAGCGCCTAGCGAGCTCTTCTGTCCCAGGGACCGTGCAGTCAGTAGAACTGCTCAGATGTCCCTTGCTGGGCGGAGCTTCTTCCCGACTCAAAAAAACCGGTCAGGGCACCCAATCAACTCACCCTGGGATCGTGCAGGTAGGAGTGCCGTTCAGATGTATCTCCCTGGGTCAAGCTTCTTCCCGACTCAGAAATCCTGCTGCGGTGTTCACTCGGCTCACTCCTTCCGAGATCCGTGCTGGCAGGAGATCCTGGCGCTCCCTGGCGCTTCTCCGCCTCCTGGGCTCCTGAGAGCCGCCTACCACAGCTGCCGCAGTTCCCGCAGCACAGGCTGTGGGGGCGGGGCTCTGAGCGGGATCCCGGACCGCTGCCCAGATTGGCACAGTCTGCCCGAGGAGTGCGTTCTCCGAGTTTGCTCTGCTCCGCCGGCTCCAAAAATTCCTGGCTTCAGCCACCTCCGAGCTGTTAGGGTTCAGGAGCTGGCAGGGTCTGTCTTGCCGCAATCCCACTCAGTTGTACGCGGATTCAGCCGAGCCGCAGCCCAAGTACAGCGCCGATCACCTTGGGCGCCCTCGCCACGACTTATCCAGCCGACCCGTTAATGCTCAGGCAAAGGAGAGCAACACGTTCAGTTGGAATTTCGCATCCGCGGACCCAGCACCCGCATGCAAAGGATCGGTCTCTGGGAGTTTCCCTCTGCCGCTCACCTCGTCGCCATCTTCCTGGAAGTCTTCCTAGACCATCTTTAATTTTGTTTGGTTTAGGTAATGGACATGTAATTTAAAGTGCATTAGTACACACACATCCCCTAGGTAGATAAAGGTCCTCATGTTGGGGTATTCAGTCTTGTAAGTCCAGAGACGATCTCTTTGCTCACTGTACCTGAGGCCCAGCTTGGCCCAGCTGCAAAAGGAAGAGAGGAAACTGTGAGCTGCCCTAGCTCCTGTGCTGCAAGGACAGCTGGGGACCTGATCAGCAATAGCTCTACCCAGCTGGATTTCCTGTTCCTGCATTTTTTCCTTTCTCCCCCCATAAAAAATTTTAAAAGTGTAACTGCATTAGCAACAAGAGGAATATAACAAAAGTACAAAACGACCAAAGTCCGTGCAAATCTACAATATCAGTTCTGACTGATCATATCAGTGCAAAACAAGGCAGCTCTGAAAAAAAAAAAAGGCAACTCTGACATGATCGTGTGCCATTTGATGATTTATTTATTATGGGCACATAGGTGATACTACATAGTGGGAAACAAATACTATCAAAGGGAATGTTTTTAATATCCAACTCAGTTTACTTTTACTGAAGAGATATCTTTTTCTCTGTGCAAACAGGACATCAGATACAACTTTCTTTGTTTAGTGAACGTCAGTGTTTCCTCTCTGGAGTGTACACTGCCTAGATGGTTATTTAGTGAAAGGAGGATTTGATGGTCTCTGGGAAGTACAGCTTTTTTTTCTAAGTTTCAGGATGTTCAAAGGAAGAGCAACACAAACTACCATTTGAGGTTTTGGAAACTTTATTTTTAAAGATCTGGAGAATTTAACATTTCAAAGCAAAGAAAAACCTCCACCCTATGAAAACATAACTTTACATTTAAGGAATCTAGTAATAATTGCCACTGGATATTGTGTTTAAACAGTTTTTGCTTTTAAACAATTTACATTCTTAACCACATGTGGTAGTACACGCCTGTAATCCCAACACTCTAGAAGGCTGAGGCAGGAGGACCACAAATTTGAGCCCTGCCTGTGCAATTCAGCAATTTAATGAGAACTGTCTGAAAATAAAAAATTTGAAAGGAAAGAAAAGCTCGGGATACATCCTGAGCTCAGTGCAAAGGCCCTAGTTCAAGCCCCAAGACCCTCCCCCCAATTGCATTCTCATCAGATTAAATGTATCTTATTTTAAGGATGAGATACCTGGTGAAGTCTTCCAAGGTTCCAGGAAAATGAGAAACCATAATACGATGAGTTTGCTTGATGTGAACTAAGGTATCATCTCCAGTCCTTTTTCCTCCCTCCAGTGCCCACATCCTGACAGGTCCCTGAGTTATAAACTTTCTTAGCATTTGGAGACCCTGATCATATCTCCCTCATCTGAGAGGCCATATTAAATGATGTCCAGTTACATGATATGAATGTGCTGTGTATTTAAATAGACACACATGTGCCTGATTTACTCTGAATAAGTGTATGATGTGTATTTAAATAATTAATTATTCTGGCTTTGCACGCATATAGATTGAGCCTCTTATTTCCCATCATCATCTCTCCAAAACAATAGGAAAGACAAGAAACGGAAACACAAGCAGCATCTTTGATCAACTCTCCAGCCACAAGGGTGGGGGGCTGTGACTGCTAGGTGGGAAAGAACCTGTGAATAGACTTGCTAAGGAGAAGCAGCCAGCAGAATGCAAAACCCAGAGGGCAGCACCAGGTGCCGAGGGGTGGGGAGTGAGGGCCAGGTAAACCTAGAGGCTCCACAAAGCTTGTGGAGCTGGCTGGCTCCACAAAGGGAGCAGTTGTTCGGTGACATCTCACTCCTGGATTCTCACCTGCAAGGCCAGGAGGTAAGAAGTATATTCCCTGAGAAACAAAGCAGTTTTGAGAGACATGGCCTGACAAAAAGAATAGGGAGATGGGATTAATCACACATCTTCACAAGGTACCATGAGGTCCTTTTCATCACCCACCTTCACTGCAAATGCAAAAGTGATACTTAAATTCCCTTACCAAAAGAGCATAGCACCTTAACAGAGAGCCTCAGAGAACAAAACAACATACATTTGGAGATTTGCCAGTGAAAACAGCAGCTCACAATCTGATATTCTATAGTGACCTTCATCAAGTGACGTTCCTTACATACAAATAGCACCACCAATCTTAAATACGTACCTCACTATTATTTTCAGCAATTTTCTTTTTAGGAGTTTTCCCTAAGGGAACAATGAGACAAATAAACAAATATGTGTACATTTTGAAGCTGAGAGCAATGGCACATTTAATAGTGACAAATCAGAAATCTGTATATTTCTAACAATAGATGAGTAGCTAAATAAATATCATAGTCATTTGAAAAGGTAAAGCATATATGAAGATTGGAAAAGCCTAGTGATAGTAGAAAACTGCAAGTTTTTAATGTTGTATGTTATGATTCCATTTATGTAAGTGTATGTTTATAGTATAAAATATGCTAATATTTTAAAATAATGGTTATCTTGAAGAGAGAGAATTGTACGGGAACATCAGTTCCTCCATATTATTTCAATATATTAACAAACATCAGAAAACCAATTATCCCTGTTTAGAAAATATAATGGTAATTTATATGATATAACTTATAACATGGCCCTTGCTCTTAATTATAAGCTTACAGCCAAGAAGTACCATTTGAGAAAATTCCCTAACACAAAGGGCATAACTCTCAACCAATAAATTTAGTGGAAGAAGGAAAAAAATCTTAGTTTTAAGAAAAACAAGGCAGAAAAAGGAAGAAAATACCCAAATGCTACAATTAACACTCACCAAGATAAGAGAAAATATTGTGTCCATGAAATCAGAAGAAGCTGTAAGAAAGGAACAAGCAAATAACAAGGAAAACCTTTTAGGAAACAAAAATGTGATAGCCAAGAGAAAAATTGCAACAGAAGAAAGTCTTCAATTGCAATCTTCAAATCTTCAAATCTTCAACTGCAATATAAGAAAATCTCCCACCGAAATAGACAATAAAAGAACAATAGAAGAAAATTACGGCATCAGAGTATTAAACAGCTCATAAAGAGAACTGACAAAAAGAATGAAAAGAGAAAATGTTCATGAGAAAATTATCAGAGAAATAATATAGGAAAGATTCCCAGAACAGAATCTGAAGGCCTAGCTTAATTAATAAAAAACGTCCATATCAGGAAATTTTAGAAGACTGGAGACAAAGCAGAACTCCTGATAACTTTCAAATGGGAGGAGCCTACATTCATACCGATGAACAAGCATAAGAAAGCATCCCTCCTCTCAAAAGCTACCTTGGGACCAGAGGACAATGAAGCAATGGATATGTTTTCACGTTAGAATCACATAACGGAGCCATCATTCCAATGTGAGGGCAAAATCAAGATATTGTAAGAGCTGCAAAATATTAAAACAATTACTTCTTTCATCTTTTTTCTCACAAAACAAAACAGGAAAAAGACGGAAAATAGGCACTTCAAGAAAATAGAGGATCCATCTAGAGAAAAAGTAGCAGGAAAACCCAGGTCAAAGGCTACCAGAGCCGGGTCAGATGGGATCGGAGTCCTACATCCAGGAGGAAGGTGGTCAAGGGGAAAGCGCTAGAGGGACGGAAGAGGGGAGCCATTGGGGTATCAGGTGCTCATGAGGAAAACTACTCAGAGAGCATTAGAGAGTGTGGATAGACACTGCGGGCTACAAGGCAAACAGGTCCAAAGGAAAAGGAAGGAACTGCTAACTCCAGGGAAAGTGAAAAACTCTGATTCCAGCCGAGCAGGTCAAGGTGCACTCTTTGACTTGGGTGACCATATCAATTAAGTCATCATTTTATAAACTCTGAAGCACTGGTTCAAACAAAACTAGTGGGGGAAACTAGACAGGTGAAAGAGAGCTGAGTCCTCTCCCACACACTCACTGGGGGGAGCAGCCAAACTGATGGCTCAAGGGGGAGCGGCAGCATTCACACAGCGAGGTGGAAGTCATCGAAGGAACCACTGATGGCGAAAGGACTGAAGAACGAGGTGCCCACAGTGAATGAGAGAACTCCTCCCTGTGGGAAGTGTGCCTGAGGGTGGGCTTCCCTTCCGACTGCTTAGTACCATGCGCCTCAAGTCTATATTTTAAAAGTCAGTTACATGTCTTTGTTAGGTAGTGGATATCAAAAGACAAAGAAATTCCTCCTACTCTACCCCTTTCATCACAGGCCTGCAAAGCCCTCTGCGCCAAGATCTATTGGGTCACCTCAGACACTACTGAATAAAATATGGTTGCTCTCCAACTTGCAAGTGAATTTCTCTCAGAAACTCCTGGGCCAGTTGCTTGGAACCTGGACATGTTTTTAATTCCCCACACCCAGACTACAAGAAATGATAGCTCAGTATGGGATCAGGCTGACGCCTTCCTTGGGATATAGCGCCAGGGAGAACAGATGGGAGGAATCAAAGTGTAGATGTAGGTAATTGTTAAGATCTGAGCTTTTGTGTCAGAGAGTGGGTTCATTGATACTGACTGCTTCCTAGAATTAAACTATGTTAAGAAACAAGCAGATAATAAAAGCAAGCCCAATTATGAGAAAGTATCTTAAACCAAAACTTATTAGCCTATTTCCATGTATCAGAAGCCAAATAAGGAAAAAAAATAGCCCGGAGCTCTGTTTATCAGAGGATACAACAGATGGTACATCTGCCCATATATTGCAATGCATGCAATAAATATTTATTAAGCCTCTCCTAATGGCAATCACTGAGCAGGTACTATGGCTACAGTAATCAAGAGACACAGAACCCAAGGTCTGCAGATATTTGAAGGATCATCTTGATGTTTCAGAATTTAGGAATTGTATGTAAGTATACAGAGCATTCAAAATGTTCTAAGCACCTACACATGGCAGTTTCCTCATGCATCAAACAAAAGTGAAAGTCAACGGTAAAATAGATGAGGATACACATATTTATTTTACCTCAAGTGACGGCACTTGTATGAAGCAGGTGTAATAAGGAATGTGGAGAGCTGCAAGAAGGTCTGAGCAGGCTCTAAAGGGCACACATGCTGCACAGGGGCTGATACTGCCCGGCCCCGCCTGACATATGCCCATGCCTCAAGATGGCTTCTGGCTTGTAGTCCAGAGGAGGAGAGTCCCTAGTCACAGATACAATGAGTGCATCATGTTCTCACTGAGAAAATAACTCAGCTCTGTTCTCCCAGTACCAACCTTTCCCATTATTTTTTCTGTTTCTCTCTTTACAGATGTTTTCCTAGGGTTTCTGTCTAATCCTCCTAAATGGTTTTCTTTCATTCTAAAAATGGCTCTGAATATCTCCAACAAAATTCACTGTAACCCAGACACACTGGTTTCACTCTGTACTCCATGCCTCACCCCCCACACAGAAGACAGCAACCAGGGCCAGCAGGATTCTGTGCTGGGCAGACCTTAACCTGAAGTTCACAGTCGCAGCTCAGGACCAAGGTGGGGGAAATGCGCTAACCCTGCAGCTGCACCTTCGCCAGGGGCTGAGGCCCACAGGCAACTGAAGCTTGGTTTCTGGTACCCAAATACACAGCCTCATGCCCTCGCTGCCCAGAACAAGACCCTAGCAAAGGCAAGATAGAGGGAAGGATGAGGGGAAATAATTTCTCACTGGATAGCACTTACATGCCTAGCTCTTATTCTGCCTAACCTAGTCTAAGAACTTTACAACTATTATGCAGCTGACCAGTCACTAGAAATAATAGTTTCTCTGAGGTAGAAACTATTATTCTCATTGAAAGATAAAACCATGGAGATCAGAGAGGTTAAGTAACATACCTAACATCACACAGCTAAATGTGATGAACTGGCACGTGATCCAAGAGGTTTTGTTCCAGAGACTGTGTTCTTAATTCAGTCTCAAGTAACCTCCTTAAAGCCTGAGACTGAAAGCTTCCCCTCTACTCTTCCAGTTCCCGGGGTAAATAATAAGCTCCCTTCCTATCAGAAGCTATGAAGAATATGGGTGAGCAAGGTACTTGGGATAAACTACAAGCTACCTTTCCAGGTAAACAGAGGGGCAGAGTAGAGAGCTAGGGAATCAGAGAGGGAGGGCTCAGGAGCAGCACCCTGGGGCAGGGAGAACTGGGTCGTCCTGGCCAGACAGAGAATGATAATGCTGGTAGCCAACATGGAAGCAGGTGACTCCAGGCCTGCAGGCTACTCCAGGGTAGGAAAAAAGGCAGAAGTGCAGGCTGAAGAAGACCTGCCTGAGGAGAGCACACTCTGGTTATCTGTGGATGCAGCGCATCTGAGCATGACGCCAAAATGCCTCCCATCAGAGAAGCACAGAAATAGCATTTGCAGACCTTGGCTTCTTTTCCTCTTCAACTCAGCTAATGCTCCCAAAAGGCAACTCCAAGGAGAGTCGCGTGCCACTAAGTGAAGTAAGGCATGGGAGTCAGGTTTTCTCATCTCCATGGCATCTTTCCACGTACCTGGGTCCTGGGCTGGGGACCCATGAGTTGGTTGGTGGGGCCTTCAACCACCTGGGCGCTAGCTGGGGCTGGGCCCTTGTAGTGGCGCAGTGTGCAGGACTGAGGGCTTCTCCAGAGTGCCACCAGTAGGAGCAAAAACAAATAGAGAAAAGTCAAAGGAGCCAACATTTGCCAAGATAAAAGAAACCCACAAAAGGAAGGTCAGCCATGCTAAGAATAACTGTCCTGTAAAAACAAAACCAGGCCAAAAATAACATCTCCTACCTTGGCCAAAATCATCATCTGCCTTTTGAAGTCAGTGTTATATTCTATGAATTTTTTTTCCCTTTTATTCCCTGTAGGTTCTTCTAAGGTAGGTCTTGTCCGCAAGCAAGAAGACATATGTGAGGACTGTATTTGACATCTGTTTGGGAACCATTAAATTTCAGATAGTTGGTTTTAGAACAAAATACAGCTTATGAAATAATTAGCTGTCCCTATGTGGTACAGACTAGATAGTGGCCAGTGTTTTTACAATTATGTCTGAAATATTCAAATTGACTGAAAAATAAGAAAAATCATGTAGATTTTTTATTTTATTCAAATAATGGGGTTTTTTTTACCTAGCAATATAATCTATCTGTACCTCAGTTTCCCCATCTGCATATTATGCTGTTGTTTCACGAAGCGACTCCTTCTCCCTCCTGTCCCCTGTCAGGGAGGCTGGCATAATCAGTTGGGTTTCCAGTAGTGCTGATGGATTTGCTCTAATCTGCCCTCACCCTTCCTCCTGTTTCCACTATGATAAATGGACACCATTACAAGATGGCGACCCGGGTTAGGCAGACAGCCTGAGGGAGCTCACCCCCATCGAGGAAACCAAATGCTACAACTTGGCCTCTTCTGTGCGATGCTTTAACCTACTGAACTAATCAGCTATGGAAAACTAAGGGTGCTTGTCACTGACTTGCCAAATTGAAGTGTTGTGAGAATATTTTTGAAAAAAGGAAGAGAGATTTTAGAAGTTTTGCTTCCACAGAAAAACAGTTATTTAACTACCAGATAATATTAGTATTAAGTCAGGAATGGAGGCAGTGGCAATAAAAGCTGTTTCTCTAAGTCAACAGCTGACTGGAGACTACATGTGTCTACAAAATGAGTTTTGTAAGATTATGCTTATTTTAGAAACATCAATACTAAAGCAGCAATAACAGAAAGTGTTTTTCCCCTTAGTTTAAGCACTGCTTGGGTATGCATTATATCCAGCCAAGCAATAACTGAACAAATTCCTCTCTTAAATTTCCCCAAGTTCAAGTATATGGCTTTGGGCATGCCACAAGCTTTACCAAACAGCCTAGCTGTAAGTATGCAATAATCGCTCATTTCCTGGCCATTAATTCAGACATCATGCAATCACTCAAAGGCATCCATTTTCCTTTGCTGCTATTTTGGGGACTGCTGCCCTATTGTCATCCCTGTGTTAGACCCCTGATTTAGTCCTCTTTTAATTAGAGCCAGCGAGAGCAGCAGGCGGAGTCGGCCTGCTGTGGGTCATCCATCACACGGCTCACTCTGCCCCCTGGTCTCTGTTTATACACAGGACATCTTGGATACCCAGATAGCTGCTTAAGGAAACAAGAACAAATGGTGACCATTTTGTAAGCTTTCCCTGAGATTATAAATTCAGGGCTAGGGCTGTGCTTACTGGCACTGCTCAGGTTAAATCTCCCAGTAAACTCTACGCCTGATGATTCTTTGCAAGATGTCTTATCCGAACTCGCCCTCAAAGTACGATGACGTCATGTAAGAGTTGCCCAGAGTATTACCTAATATACTTAGAATATAGCAGTTGGGTCTGTTTTAATATAGCTTAATCTTTTCCATATTGTTCAACAGCAGTAGTCTCAGTCCTAGAAAAAAAAAAATTGACTCAAGAGTTGTGGGCTTCTTTCATCGTCATTACAGAAAGAACTAGACAGTATTACTAGCCAGTATGATTTTCCTGCTAAAACTGATTTATGCCTGCTGCTGAGCTCTAAAGTTATTATCCCGGGGAGAAGACATGTAAGACCCAAAGTTCTGTCAGACTGTAATTCAAATCTATATGAGGTGGCGGGCTAGCACTGGTGCTAGGTGCCGGGTTACAGAGGCCCAGTCCCTGAGAAGGGAAAGGGGGCCCTGGGTTGGGTTAGAGGCAGTGGGCTGATGAGACCGCCAAGGACAGCTTGACACAGGCAGAGGCGTCTGGGTTCAGGCAGAAGATGCTACAGCTGGAGCCCACAGGCTGGACTCCGCTCCGCCCCAGCCCTGCAGCTCTGTGAGCACAGGCGGTTCGCTCCGATCACCTGCTGCTCCCCTCAATTCTTCGTGTCCTCTGTAACAAAGTTGAAAGAATTGGTGAAATAATTTGTCTGCGCATATCTTATTTTATACACTCCTTAAGAATATACATCAGAAACACTGTTCCATAGCACTGCAATAGTCAGCACTCAGTGTCTATAGTCAGCGGTGAAAATAGTCAGAACAAAACTGTGTCTGTAGTGGCCATGCAGAGAATTCTTCTTTGTTCTTACTCGCTCAACAATGTAATATCACAACTATCTCCATAGCATTTATGCTATGTCAGGCATTATAAATAATCTAGAGATGATTTAAAGTAGATGGAGGATGTGTAGATTATATGTAGATTATATGCAAATGCCCACATCATTTCACGTATGGGACTGGAGCATCCTCGGCTTGTAGTGTCTGAAAGAGGTCCTTGAATCAGTATCCAGTAATGTGGAAGAATCTGTTACTTGTCATGAGTATACAATGTAAAGATATGCTCTAACTTATTGAGCAGCATCTTAATGTTAGACACATACATTGTTTCTATTTTTATAAGTTTTGAAGGATATTTTCCTAATCTAAAAGATATTAATAGCACTAGACTGAAACATTTTATGAAAGGTTTTTAAATTGCCATAATAAAATTGGCTAAAACTCAGTAGCTTAGGAGATATTCTGTGACTTTTTAATTCTTCTGTGGCTAAGCTCTAGGCTGTTTTATAGTAATGTGGATTTTACAAGTACTGCATGATAAACATTGAAGCCAGTATTGATCAGTGACTATTGTCTGAGCTCCTAGTGTATTGCCAAACACTGTGACCAAGATGGACAAGCCTCAGGTTTACCATCTAACAGACACAGACACAACAAACACAGCGAAAAACATACAGGGCTTTAGAAGCCTATGTGCACTGTAGGGAAAAATTAAGCCTGGGTGGGAGCTACTAACACGTGACAAGAGGGGCAGTGACTCTTTCTATGGGGGGTCAAGGAGCGCCTCTCGAGGAAGACGGTAAGTGGGCACAGATTCAGGCCAAGTGAATGAGAAGCAGCACCGAAGCTCGTGTGGCTGGAGCTGAGTAGGCAAAGGGAAGGCAGGAAACTTTATGCTCAGAGAAACAGCAGGGGTCAGCCCATACGGGACCCAGCTGGCCTTCGAAGGACTCTGAGCCAGTGCACACGTGTTCTTAATAGATATTTTTGTGTACACTCTGAAAACATGTCTTTCTTACCAAGGTATGGTTCCTAAAATAACAGTATTTGGGTTGAATCCAGTCCATATATTTTTATATCCTTTTCTCTCATTTCAATCTACCAAAATATGTACTATTGTAATCATTCATATCCAAAGGGCTATTATTTTATCAAAGAGAAAGATTCATGAAGGGTAAAAGCAAAAAGCAAATAGAAATTTTTTCTGGGTACAAAAATCGGTGTCCCTAGAGATCAGGATGGGGACCATATGGTATACACAAGAAGAGAAAGCTCCCAGTTCATAGGCAACACCAGGATATTCAAAAAGTCAACTGCTACTAAGGACAAGACAGTAAAAGGATTTCTCACAACTGTAATTTTCTGTAAAGCTGGGACACAGGTGTCTACAATTAGGAGGAGTTGTGGGAAACATACCTGTGAGACTTCAGGCTCTGAGCTTTCAGTTTTGCTACAACACAGGGCTTTCTCTACAGGTCTGTGCCTGCTACACATGCAGGTATGTTCCTGCACCTAAAGAAGTGCTCCACTGTTGAAGGGCATTAGAAAATGTAACAAAGAAACTTTGTTTCTTTCCATAAATACTCACTGAACACAGACCTCTGCCAAGCACTGAGCTTGCAGCCGGAAATACAGCAGCAGCTTAAAGTCTTAACAGAATGACATGTAGATTGATGGAATGGGGTGAATTCTAGATGTAACTACATACTGCCATGTTGAAAAAGAACAGATACAGCCAGGAGGGCTCAAGTTAGCTAAGAAAAGTGAATGGGTACAGCACAGTCGGTGTTTCAGAAAGAGAAAAAAAGCATGCATGTCGCTAGATATTAAGAAGCTCTTCTGAATGATTAAAACACAGGGATGGAGAGAGAAAACCTGAGAGTCATAGGAGAAACGCAAAGCTTTGTTCTGACCCTACTGGGCTCAATGGTACATCCTTATGGGGAAAATGGCATGAAATTTTGGTCCTCACTCAATATCCACACATGCCAGAAGCTTAGATAAGAGACAACTAAAATGATTCTATGGGTAAAGTAATTTAGACAGGGAGAAAATTACTCAATAAAAATGTAAAGGGAAAATGTAGCAATGTCTATGAAATTAAAATAAGTAATGAGAGTAACACACTACCCTTATGCATCAAAGCCAGAAATTGGATTCTAGGTGTAATCCAGCCACCCTGGGGGTTTTACACATTATGCCCAACTAGTGTAAATGTCTTCTAAACTTGCTGATCGTGGGGATTCCCTGAGGAGCTTGTTCAAAGCAAAGATCCCCAGATGTCTCTTGATCTCCACTCCATTTCACTCTCCTACGAACTTCCTGAGTCAGACTCTCCAACACACAGCCTGGGAATTTGTATTTTAGCAAAGGTCTCTGATGTATTTGATGCTTTGGCAAATTTGTGAAACAGCATTTTAGAAGCATAGGCTGGAAGTGCCTAAGATCAGTAGTATTAATTACAAGAAGGGGCTCACCTAGCCCCCAGTGTGTCTTTGGTGCAGAATTCAAGAGATCAGAGAGACCAATGGGGAAACAGAAGGACTTTATTAGGAGTACAACTTGCTCAGCCGGGACTCCTATCTCAAGTAGCTGAGTGAGCCCTAAAGGAAAGATTCCAGTTTTCATATGGTTTGCTAAGGGGGTCGGTCTTTTTAATGGAGAGAAAATTGAGGGGAGGGCTTTGCAAGCAAGGGTATGGCAGCATGACAAAGCAATTAAAAGCAAGTAATAATTTGGCCTTGAAAGAAGACAGAGCCTTCTGACTCTCATGAGAACAGAGTGTCATAAACTTTGCTTATAGGTCATAGCTGCCAATCTTACCTGTACCAAGACTAGGAGTTACAGTCATAAGGGAGGGGGCAGCTCGAGGGGGATTGCTCAAAGCTGGGAAAGTTTGTTTTACTTTAAGCCCTGCTTCATCTTGCACATACCAATGAGCAATACCTCAGACAGCATGTGTCCCCTCAGAGGGTGGCACTGATGAAATGTACAGAAGTTCTGTGAGTTGGAGAGCTGGGCGCCCGAGGGATCGGTCCTGCATTTGGGCCGCAGCTTGGTTCAAATCGCGTACAGCCGAGAGAGCGAGTGCGGAGGGAAGAACAGCTTCAGCTCCTGAACCCGACCGGCTCAGAGGCGGCTATAACCAGGATTTGTTGGAGGCATCGGAGCAGAGGGAACTCAGAGAACGCCCTACTGGGACAGACTGCGCCAAACTAGGCAGCGTTCCGGGATCCCGCTCAGAACCCCACCTCCGCAGCTGGCGCTGCACAAACTGGAGCAACAGCAACCGGCGGGACTTCTGAGTCGGGAAAAAGCTCCATCCAGGGAGAAACATCTGAACGGCATTCCTGTCTGCACGACCACAGGGTGAGTTAAGTGCGCGCTCTAACCGGTTTTTCCTGAATCGGGAAGAAGCTTAGCCCAGCGAGAGACATCAAAGCAGCTTCAAGCACTGCGGGATCTCCCGGGTGGGAAGACCTACTTAGGCGCCCCAACGGGTTTTGTGAGGGGGGAAGGAGCTCCACCCAGGGAGGAACACCTGAGTGGCCTGTCTGCAAGAATCCTGGGGCGGCGAGCTGTTTATTCGCCGTGGCCAGGTCTTGGGGTAGGGAGTAGAAGTGGAAATCTCAGCAGACAGCTTAAGGGACATTCTCCCAAAGAGAAGGAATCATTGGAGCAGCCTCTGCAGCAGACCTTTGCCTGTTGAACTGCCTGTGGAATTTATAGCGCCACATTTTGAATATGATACCCAAAAATGGGAAAACAGAGGAACAAAACGCAGTCTCAAAACTCAACCCCACCCAGAACAAGTTTTGAATGTGAAGATACAGGGGAACCAGAAAGCCTCATAACTTGAAGTTATAAAACGACTGCAACCGAAATAAAACAACTCCAACAGGCCATGAAAGAGCTTAAAGCAGAAATAACCCACATACCCGCAATGATTTCTCAGACAAAAAAATTGCTGAAAACAATGATGGAAGAAATGTTCCATTCACACAGACAAGAAATAGACAAAAGACTAGAAGAAAATAGGAAACAAATGGAAACGTTACAAGAGCAATTTAGGAATGAATTACCAATAATGAAACAGGTCCAAAGAGAATGCCAGGATTTGAAAACTAACGCTGAAAGCATGCAAAACCGTTTAAATGAAACCGAAGATAGAATTTCAGAACTGGAAGACAGCATGGCAGCTTATGAGCATGAAAGGAAGAATCTCATGATATCATCAAAGACACAAGAAAAGTCAATCCAACAGCTGCAAGATGAGGCAAAACGTAACAATATTCGAATTATAGGAGTGTGTGAAACAGCAGGAGATCTCACAGATGATATAAAAGGAATATTTGCTGAAATAATAGCAGAAAATTTCCCAAACAAGCTAAAAGATTCTGAAGTTCAGTTAAGCGAGGCATATAGAACCCCAATGATCCATAATCCAAAGAAAAACACACACAGGCATATAATAATCAAGATCCCAGATATCCAGCAAAAGAACACAATATTAAAAGCTGCCAGAGAAAGGAAACAGATCGCCTATAAAGGAAAGCCCATCAGAATCACAGCAGATTTCTCAACAGAAACCATGAAAGCAAGAAGAGCTTGGAGCGAGATACTACAGATTCTGAGACAAAACAACTTCCAACCCAGACTGATGTATCCTGCAAAATTATCCCTCAAATTCAATGGAGAAATAAAATATTTCCACGACAAAGAACAACTGAAGAACTTCAAGAGTGCCAAACCAGCATTGGAAAAAGCACTAAAAGATATTCTAGACAGAGAAAAAAGAGACCACAATCCCAAGAACAGCTATAGAAATAACTCCCTAAACAGAACAAGCAAGTAAACAGTCAGCAAAAGAGGGAAAACTTCAAATAAATAACATGACTAGAATAAGCCAACATATAACCATGATAACCATTAATGTAAATGGCCTCAACTCAAAAGTCAAAAGGAAAAGATTGGAAGACTGGATTAAGGAACACAATCCAATGATATGCTGTATACAGGAAACACATTTTACTCAAAAAGAAATCCATAGGTTGAAAGTTAAAGGTTGGA
>PVLD010030376.1:0-16924 GCA_004027595.1 Dinomys branickii
TTTTCTGATGCTTTGTCTATAATTCAATTCTGATCTTACTGTTATTGTACTACTTTGTGCCTCTTTGTTAATGCTTTCCGGTTTCTTTTTTTTTTTTTTCCTGTTGTTGAGATGATCAATTGTTTGACCAATTTCGCATGTCTGTATTTGTGTTCATGAATATACACTTCGAAGATATCAATAGGTAAAGCAACAACCACTGTTGAGACCATGTCACATTGTCTGTAAATCAGTTTTGATTGTACTATTTCTTATGCTATTTTGTGTCTGTTTGTTAATATGTTTTTGTGCTTTTACTTTTAAAATAAAATAAAATAAAATAAACCCTATGCCTCACTCCTGCCAGTCTGCCTGCCTTCTCCCAAATATTTCCCCAGGAGCCCATGTGCCCATGCACTTCCTATGTGGCACATCCTTTCTTCCCCATCTCTGTACACCCACATGTATTATTCAGGGCATAGGCGAATGGCAGCTACCACATTCAGCCTCCCTGGTACTTCTTCACCCCGCCTAGCTGAGAGAACCAGTGCCTGCCCTTTAAATTCCTCATGCATCTACATCCACAGGGCAACCTGATCCCCTCACAGTGTGACTACCACATCCACACCATGTCCCCTCTGATAGACCTAAGAAAGCCTCCTGATGCAGTGTGATAAGCTCAGAGTCTGCCACCAAGCAGGTTTGACCATCCCACAACCCCCCCAAAACAACTAGCTCTGTGACAGTCGAAAAATATCTGTCCCTGGTCTGCAGGTTGGAAAGAGGGTTTCCAGTAGAACTGCTATGAGGGTATGAGGTGCCAGCCTGTAAAGTGCCCAGCACTGACATTGTCTTTATTGTCCACCCCATCGTCCGCCATACACCATCACAGAGCTACGCACATAAATCAGCATGCTTCGCGGGCTCCAGGGATATTGAACTGACTGGTTCAATGGGCCTGATAAACCAATGGTATCTTTTAAATCAATATTTATGAGCATATCTATGTTCCAGATCTCTGACTTACCTTGACTTGATCCAACACAGAGACGCTCTGAATGTATAGTGCCTGGCTTTTCTCTGAAACTTCTGCAGTGACAGATTAAAGTCATCAACATGACAAAAGCAGTCCAATAACTGACTAGGATACAAAATGCAATGAACACTTTCACGGGTTTGCAGCATCAAAACAAAAACCAAACAAATAAAGAAACCAAAGCAAAAATCCTCAGCTACAAGACAACTTACTGTAAACATCACTAATTACGAAACTGGAGGACATTTTCTGATCCTTGCTTGGCCTGTAACTCACTATAGAGCCCTGAACAAGAGTCTTGCCCTCTAAGAGACTTGGATTCCCTTCCAGCAAGTGAAGAGACTGGATGCCAGACAGTTAAACCTCCCTCCAGCTCAAATCCGTGGGAAACTGTGGGACTCTCTCTGATGCCACAAGTCCCAGACATGTGTTAATTAGCTCCCAAGTTGTGTTTTCCATGTCACAGTAGGACCATCAGCGAATCGTGTTGCCTTCTGTCAGTGAAGAGGCACAGGGCCATCTGCTTGCCCGAGGGCTGCCTGTGCCACCAGGACCCTCAGTGGCAAGAAGCTTCTCTAAACAACAGGGTCAATCAAGACAAAGGCAGAGGGAAGTTGTCTCTTCTTTATGGTTTGCATTTTTGTTTTTGCCTCTGCTTTACATGCAACCAATAAACTACTCTCCCAAGATGGCAGTAACAATTATTAATTTGGCTTCACAGTCTGATTGCTATAGTTCACGTGTTAAATGTCCCCCAAAGTCTCATATGTTAAAGCCATGAGTACCAGGATGACATTCCTGGAAAGCAATAGAGCTTTAGGAGGTGGAGCCTGGTAGAATCTCTCTGGATCACAGAAGATGTGTCTTTAAAGGACTCTGGCCCCTTCCTCTTCTTCCTCTCTTTCACTCTCTCTTCCACAGTGTGATACTCATCACAGACCCAAAGATGCTGCTCATCACAGACCCTCTGAAACCGTGAGCCAAAATAGACCTTTTCTCTTTGTAACTTGATTCTCAGGTATTTGTTATAGTAATGGAAAGGTGACTAACACACTTAACAATTTGGTGATCTCTGTAAAGGGATGCTAGAGACCTAATCTTTGCTGGGTGAGTATTGGTGAGAAGTTAGTCTTTCTCACTGGCTAGTCTGCTTATCTATTTTGTGCTCAAGTTACTAAGTGTTTCATGCCAATAAAGAGAAAGATTAGCTGTGAAATCTAGGCGAGGAGACTTTTGGGTTTCTGTGTCTACTATTGACTTCTAGCTAACCTAAACCATGAACCCTCTGCTTGTATTTAACTGAAAGGCCTTGACTTCTCATTGTAGGTGTATGAAAAATTTTCCTACCATTGGAAGATATTAATAAATTATATTATAATGTTTCTTAAATTAAGAAGCCCTGTTCTACTTTATAATGATAAATATACACTCATATAAATAGAGCATTCCTAAAATTTCCAGAAAGTAAAAACACTGAATATATGATACTTTAATATGCTAGATCTGGAAAAATTTCTGCTTGCACAAACTGTTAGATCAAAAACATTTTAAGAATCATGTTCACATAGTAAAGTAAATTTTGACCAATTACAATAGTTTAAGAAAAACTAGCTATGCATTTTTCTGATGTGTGTGCTAAGTGTAATCCAATAGTACATTTTATTTTACTTTATTTTATGTGCATTTTGTTTTCTCAAGAAATGAAAGTAATCAGATCTCCTAAATGTATACAAATTTACTAATCAAGTAAGCCAACATTTTTCCCACATTATGTTTAAGATTATGAAAATTATAAATTTGTGTTCAACTAAGTTGTTATTATTCCAAGAAATTTTTCATATTAGTGGTAACTAGATCTTATACTGAGCCAATTTCCCATATCTGTGCTTCTTTCCTTCACCCTGGCTGTCTGACGCAAGCCTACTTCTTCCCAAGACAAAGACAGTGTTTGAGACAGAAGAGAAGAGGTATAGCATTCTTAGCTTTATACCTGAAAAAGCCATTTCTCAGAAATGTGGCTGAAGAATTTTGAGGGATTATTCGCTGAGCAGATGTTTCACTTCTGCAAACACATTAAAGAAAAATCCCGCAGGCTGAGGGGAGAAAAGTATAGTCAGATATTAAGAAGTGAACTGTCCACTCAGGCAGAGTTGGGGAATGTCTACTTGGTTAAAATTCTAGATAAATTTGAGGATAAACTGCAATGGGAGAAAAATGATGGCCTAAAATGTGGCAGAGAGAATCTCAGGCACCCACGAAATTTCTTAAGGTGTGCAAGGATACTCAGAAAATGGAAGAATGGTAAACAGGCCTTGACAAGTGTATTGGTCAGCTCTCCAAACACGGAACCACAATACCCAACACCCACAACAGAGAGGAGGAGAGATTTAATTTGCTCATGCTTTCAGGCCATGATTAGGTGGCTCTAAGGCAGAAACATGGCAAAAGGGTACAATAAAGCAAGACCACTTAATTTATGGTGGCAGGGAAGCAAAGCAGGGGAAGAGTGGCAGAGGGGAGTAGGTGAGGGGCCAGACAAGGACCCTAAGTCCATGCCTCCATGATCCACCCTCACGTGCTTAGAAGTGTCCTTTACTAATCCCCAGGGCAGACCTCAAAGTTAATCAAGCTAAAACTCCACCACCTCTCTTCCACAATAAATAACTGAGGGAAGAAAGTACTTACTAGGGTTCGCACCTCCACCACACAAATATTCCAAACTAGAGCAGTGATTTCAGTAAGTACCTTACTTCTTTCCAGTCAAAGGATTCACTTTCCCAACACACCTGCTACACACACTACAGTGAAATCTGTTGAGACATTTCCTTTGGAAGTGGCACATGGCCACAGTTTCTGCGAGAGGAAACTGCTGCGGACCCTGAGCATGGGCCCCACTGGGTGTGCCCTGAATGCTGAGTTCTATTCTTTACTTGAGCTACTTCTCATTGTCTCTCTTCGGGCAAAGGATTGGCCTCCCTCCCCTTCCTACAGAGATGCTGAATCCTCTGAGCAAAATCCTCCAAGCTCAGTGCTCTTCTCCTGTAACACAAGCTACTGCCTGTGCAGAAATCCATCTAGGACAACCCATGTCATTTGCCCCAGTCCCCATGGGTCATGGGGAACCAGTACAATCATGAAGCTCTGGTGACAGATTTTGCTGTAATAAGATCCATCAGCTCTGACCTGGGTGGAATGGTAAGGGAAACACACACCATTTTACCAAGAAGGATTAAAAACTCAAACCATTGACCTTCCTTTTCCTTTTTTCTTTCTTTTTTTTTTTTTTCTTGTTACCAGGAATCAAACTCAAGATCTTGCTCTTGCCAGGCAGGCACCATGCCACTGAGTTGTATCCCCAGTCCAACATTGTTTTTCGATGATAGTTTCTCCATGCTTCCTGCAGAAAGGGCCCTCAATCACCTTGACCCCTCTATGTATCTTAGCCATGCCTGACTTCCACTAAGACCCTACTAAGTACTATAAATAAACAGAGCTGTGGCAGCAAAACACCAAAGCGAGTTACCCCTGTCTGTGCTTGCCAGGCACCACTGCCTAGTACACCAAAAGTCTCTGTCATTGAGAACCTGGCTGTTTTGGGCTGAGTTCTTGGTTTGGGGGAGAACACATCCACCAATCCAATCCAGCTTCTTAGCACGCTGCGAGTAAGTGCTCACCACTTTCAGATCCTTTGCTGCCTTTTTAGATGAGTTTTCAAACCTAATTAAGCTTAGCATTATCATTGTTTTTATCACATCAAGTTCCCACTTGGCCCTCAGCCGCAGAGACCACAAAGTCAGCACTGCATCTTTAAACAGAAACAACAGATTTTGGTTCAATTAAAAATTCATTACAATGCAAATTAGTTTGTAAATTTTTTCCCACTTTCTGATGATTCTTCAACATGGCTTTTTAATCATAGCTGGCGCTGAAGGAAAGGTGAGCCTTTGGAAAGAAAGGGACGGAGAGGGGGAGCCAGAACCTGGGAGCCCCTCACCACTGCAGGGTGCATGCTTCCAGGGGCACCGTCACCCCTTCCTCACCCTGACAGAGCCCCATTTTCTCCCCACTGGGGACCAGTTTCACACTCGTTCTTCCTATAAATGCAATCACGTCTCTGATTTCAAGCGCACTGAATGATGTGACAATAAGGGAAACAACAAGATAAAATTAATAACTAACCTTACCCTTCTATATTCCCTGGGCACGCTACAATATTCTGATAATGACTTCCTGAAGATTTCACCACTAACAAAGCAAGAAAACTGAATTAGGCAGGTCTGCAGAGACTTCAGATGACAACCCCACAAGGCCTTTGGCAGGTGACTGCCTGACCAAATCCTTCCAGATGACAGAGACCACAGATAAACATTTACAAACTAAGAACCATGTCTACTACACAGAGAAACCATAGCGTTTTTACCCTCCATCCTCTCAGCAGTCTATGCAGCAGCACTGAGGAGGTCTGCCCTGTTACTAGTGCCTACGGTTCATGTGCCTCATGTGTACAGAAGGTGATTAGAAGGTGATGGGGTGCTGCGCCCATCGGTGAACTTTCCCACTGGAGAGTTCAGTAGGGGATGCGCGGTGTTAAGAGGTGAGGCCTGGTTGGAGGTGGGGGGGTGACCTGGAAGGGTATATTCTTGTCCCCAGCTCCTCCTTTCTCTGTCTCTGCTTCTTGTCTACCTTCTAAGCAGTTTCCCTCCATCAGGCCATTCCATTCTGCCATGCTTTTTCTGCCTTGGATCAAATCATCCATGGACTGAATTCTTTGAAAACCATGAGTTAAAAAATAAGCCTCTTCTTGAAGTTGTGGGTATCAGGTATTTTTGTCCCAGCTACAGGAAAGTGACTAATACACTAGCATACAAATAGGGAAACTATTGTGGAGATTTTAGGTACTTGTCCAAAGTCATTGCTCTGATTTGAATGTGTTCCCAAAATTCCATGTGCTGATAACTTAGTTCCAAAATTGATGTATTAATAGTACTTATAGTGAATTGGATCATGAGGACTGTGTGCTCATAAGTGGATTAATCCATTTATGGATTAATGGAAGAATAGATTGTGGAGTTATTTCAAGAGTAGCTCTGTTATAAAAGCATCTCTCTCAGGCTGCCTGCTGTCTCACCACTGATGTGCTCAGCCAAATTATGGTACAGCAAGGGCCAGGGATACAGCTCAGCGGCATAAGCACTTACCTAGCCAGCCTGAGGTCATGAGTTCGATTCGTGTTAAAAAGAAATATGATACAGCAAGAAGGCACTCATCAGATACTGGTGCCCTGCTCTTGGACTTCACCTCCAGAACCAGGAGCTACATAAAGCTCTGTCCTTTATAAGTCACCCCTCTCAGATACTCAGTGATAGCAACACAGAATGGACTAAGCTGCTAACGTAACTAGAAATCGTTAGCTGTCACTTGAGCCCACACCCACTGGACTCCAAAGACAAAGCCCTTTACATGTCACTAACGCCGTCACTCTTTGTTTCTGCATCGCATAACCTGTTCAGCTTGCCGTTTTACCGAACTGACCGGCTGCTACATGTAATTGCTCCCTAGACCGGTTGGATGTATACCCTGATGCTGGATTTTAAGGAAACAACGCTATTCTGCCTCTGCCTCAAAGAGAGTTGTTCTCATCTTCCTATTTACTGTGGGAAGCGAAGCAGCTACTCCAAGCTCATCAGATGTCCCTAATTGCTGAGAACACTTTTAGGAAGTATGGTAAATGCAACTTAATTGAGAACTAATTAACTTGTTATAGTTATTTCGTTATATGCCAGTTGAATGTCTGAATATTCCTTCTTTCTCAGATAAAGGAATGGGGAAAACTTCAGTGGTGAAACTGGTTCTCCAGATGAGAGAATTTCAGTACCAGACTGCAGGTAGCCTCCAACCCCGCAAGGGCAGCAATAAGGCCTTGAGGTCCTAAAGATGTCAAGCTCATTAACACCATCTTAAAGGAAGATGTTCAAAGGCAGTGGACAGATTTTGACTTTTGGAAGAATTCTCCATTAGATCTGTGTGAAATGGGATTTCACCCAAACACCCGAAGAGACAGAAGCTGGCAAGGCTTTTCCTACCACCCAGCTTCTCTTTAGCTATTTAAAGTTTGGGCTTTTTATCTTTATTTCCTTTTAATCTGCTCCTTTCTGAGGAAATCTAAGAAGACCTTGCGTGGAGCTGTACACTGTTATCAGGAGCATATTGCCAGGGCTGGGCCCAGTGTCAGCTCAGCTTCCAAGCAGTCATTGGCTTTGAATCTGTCTTTAGTGGCAATATGGTTGAACCCCCTGCTCGGCTGAGTTTCCATGAGTTCTTTCAGAGAGGGTCACTGAGGGTGGAGTGGCTGAGTGCTGCCTCCCTAGCAGGCCAGGGAAGAAAGGGAAAGAAGCGAGGGCTAAGTGAATAAGTCCATCGAAAGCGTTTCACTTTCAGCTTGTGTTTCTTTCTAAAGCAGATATGTTTAAACCACTGAGAAAACAAGGTCTACTTTTTTCCATTAGAAACTCAAATCAATCTCCAGTCTTGGTAGATGAAGGGAGTCTGGTCCTGTTCTCACCTACACGCTGCCATTGGATACAGTGGGCCAGTGAGCAGGGGCTGCCATATTGAGTATGTGGATGCTGGGATGCTACACGAGGGAAGAACACATCTGGTTTTTCATCTTGATGAAAAGCAAACATGGCTGCTTTGAAACACTCAGCTTGACTCTCCCAGCCTTGCCAGTTTGACACCAGTGCTCCTTCCAGATCTTTCTGCTCCCTGTCTCATTAAAGAATGCCCCAACCACATCATTCCTGCACTTTTTGCTTTTCTCCTTCTCATGACCACTATTGGTTTTGTTTCAGGGGCTGATGGTGCTAACATAGTTTGTGGGGTTCACAGAAAAAAATCTGAATGTGCAAGTCCCACTCCCTAGGGAGAGCTACTCACCTGCTCTGCTGTCAAACCAGACCCCCAGCCTCTTATTTTATCCATGTCTGTAAAAGAACTTCATAGCACTCCTTAGCCCAGACTTCATGGCAACAACAAATTAATTGAAATTAATTAATTGAAAATGATGAGCCTGCCCTCTGGAAGCAAAATGGTAAAATGTTTATTATATAGTCAGTTTAAGCTGTGGTGCATATGGACAACTATAAACACACAGTGAGATTCTGATATACATTTCTAGTTCTTCTCACTATAGAGTTACGGTGACCCCTTCCTTAGTATCACTAGAACCTTGCTTGCCATCCAAGTCACCGGGAATTTTCAAACTGTATTTTACTGCCTATGTTCTGCTCATTGACTTCATTTTTCTCCAACTCTGTTCTTATTCCACTTCAGCCTGTGCTGGGACATGGCTTCTTTGTATCAAGCCATTGCTTGCTTTTATTTGCAGAAAACAATCTCTGTTTATGCAGCTGTTCAAAGTTCACTTTAAGTACAGAGAATTTATCAACTGTATTGCTCTGCAAAGTGCCTGCCGCTGGTTACTCATTATGGTGAATGGCTTCTTTCCCTACTTTCTATGGCCCTGCAGCCTTCTGTCCATGCCTCTCTCCAGTGAGTGCTGTGTTTTCTTGGGCTAAATACCTCTACTCTCAGCCTGCATCTTGATGATTGGTGGCACAGTCCAAACTCTATTCCTGGAGGGTAGAGAGTGACTACTGGCTTGGGGCTAACATAAAAGGGCTCTTCTATTGCATGGGAATGTGGTTACCATGTTCGAATCCTTCTGGTGGAAGCAGCACTCTGGTGCCACAAGTTTAATATAGACTGTGGGGAAGAGGGTAACAGTGACTCCAGAAAAGTGTGATTTCTGCCTGTGAATGGTTGTAAACATTGACTGCCCACTGGAATCCCCTGGGAAGTGTGTGAAAAATCTGACACCTCTGATGGGAGGTTCTGATGGAATTGTCTGGAAGAAACCTGATTTGGGGTTGTTTCAAATTCACCAGGTGAGAACCACTGGGCCAAAATGTTGAGCCAAGACAGAGTTCATCAGAAAAAGCTGAGATTCACTCTCAGGACCTCAAGTCCAACAATGAGGTTCAAGTCCAGACTTGATGCTAAGATCAGAAAATGTAACAGAAAAGAGACACAAAACTAAAAGAAAAAAAAAAAGCCACTAACCACAAGAATCTAAAGTAGCAAATGCATATTCCACAGCCTGGTGGGGTTTCCGGTTCAGTCTTAAAGGCCAAAGGCATCTGACACCCCATTGGTCAGTGTGACCTAACACCCAAGGCAACACCAACTTGCTCTTGAGGTTCTTTTCTACCCTTTGGTCTGAAGTAGCTAGAGGTTTGAGTCATTTCATAGTGGTGCTGCACGGATTATAACACCAGATACAGTGGTGTAAAATCACAGAGTGTTAGAGCTGGAAATAACTTAGTCCAACCTCCTGCATTATATGAAATCAGATCAGGATGTCATTCTCCTCCTCCAAATCTTCACTGTAAAGACTAAAAGGCTCAAACTCAAATGTTCATAAAGGCAGGCAGAAGTGGATTCAAATTTTAGTAAGAAAGTTTCAATTATCAACTGTCTTACTGTAGAGCAGTGGGAAGTGTGAAATAATCCCCTCGGTGGGCCTTTCCCAAATTTTAGTGTACTTGAAAGCTGCTGAAAGGGGAAATGTATTAAAATGTACATTCCTTGACCCACTCCATAAAGTCTGATTCAAATGAAGACTCTACTCTCAGAACCTAATCACTTCCCAAGGGCCCCACATCCCAATACTATCACATTGGTAATTAGGTTTCCACATATGAATTTGGAGGACATGCAAACATTCAGATCCCACCCTGGGCTTTAGCCCAGACCAACTGAATTAGGATTTCTTTGGACTGAGGCCTTGTAGTGATTAGATATTTCTGTAACAGTGCTGTGTAACAAATATCTCAAAACTCAGTATTTATTTTCCATTGACAGATCTGTGAGGAACTAGAGCTGACTCAAGGGGGTGGCTTTGCTCCAGACTGTGGGTTGGATTCAAGTCAGCTTTACATACACAGTAAATCCCCAATTTACAAATATACGAACTTTCATAGGTGTACTGTTTAAGACTCACTTTTTTGGACTTAGGAATGAATCCAACTTAACAACATTGTCCTGAAACAGAACCCGTTTATAAGTTGGGAACTTACTGTGTTTTGCTCTCCCTAGAACAGTAGCTCCCCAAGGCATGGTCTTCTCATGATGGATCACTGGCGTGTAAAGGACAAGATGAACTGAGCACTTTTAAGGCTTTTTCTTACTTCATGTCCAGTAGTATCCCACCAGCCAAAGAATGTCATGAACCCAAGCCCAGTATCAACAGGATAGCAAAAAATAATCCTCTACTCAATAGTCCAAACTGTTATAGGCTTTGATGCAAACAAATTAAAGTTTCTGGCATGGGCTATGAACAATGGCAAAGCCTCCTACAATGTACAGTTAAGGTTGAAACTCTTCCTTCTAAAGGTGATTCAGTCCCCTTCAGGGCATTTTCCCAGAAAAATTGAGAACATCATACCACAGCAATATAAGTGCACCCATGTTTATAGCAGCACGATTTGTCATAGCTAAAACTTGGAAACAACCCAAATGCCCATCAATTGAGGAATGGATAAAAAAGATGTGGTATTTTTATACAATGGCATATCACTCAGTTACAAAGAAAGACAAACTCAAGGCTTATAGATAAATAGATGCAATTAGAGACCATACTCATAAGTGAAATAAATCAGACTCACATGTATAAATATCGTATTGTCTCCCTAGTGTAAGAACCTAAAAGAGTAAATAAAATCCAAAAGGTATAATAGATATTGTGAAAGAGAAAGAAACTGCTAGGTAAAAGAGAAAAGAAAGAAGGGACAAAATACACACACACACACACACACACACACACACGATAGCTAAGATAATTGTACTACTAATTTCTATTGGTTTATTGAAAGGAACAGTTAATGCTTCATTTTTGACCAATTTTGCATGCTTATATCTAGTATTCTGAACAAATATTTTGAAGATAACAATATGCTATATAATAACAATTGTTGATTTCCTACCACCTTGTTTTGAAATTCTGTATTATTTTAATGTTTTCTTCTAGTGTTTATTTTCTTTAAAATAAAAAATTTAACTGAGTAACAAATGTGAAGATAACATTATATAATACAACATTCGGTGTTAATTCCTTACAATCTTCTCTATAATTTGGTATTTCCTTCACTGTTTTTTGTGTTAACAAATGCGAAGGTAACATTCTGTAATACAGCATCCAGTGCTAATTCCCTACTATCTTCTCTATAATTTTGTATTTCCTGTATTGTTTTTGTGTTATTCTGGTTTATATGTCTCCTTTCTTTTGTCTTTAAAATAAAAAAATTAAATTAAATTAAATTAAATTAAAAATTTTAGGCTGGGTGTGGTGGTGCATGCTTATAATCCCACTTGGAGGCTGAAGCAGGAGGGTTGTTGTGAGTTCAAGACCAGCCTGGGCTATAAAGTGAGCTCAAGGCCAGCCTGAAGTACATAGTGAGACCCTGTCTCAAAAATACCAAAAAATAAAATAAAATAAAATAATTTTTAAATGAATAAAAAAAATCAATTAAAAAAAAAGGTAACTTGGGCCCCAGGCCATACTCAGTTAACCCTGTCTACAGGAATTAAAATGTTGCATGTGGATAAAGTCATGGGAAGAATCATGGTGGCCAAAGTATGACTAAATGGTAAAGAGAAATCATGAAGATCACGTGAAGCATAATTATTAGCATATGTCAGCCCTTCGAATATTTGGACTCAGTGGCCATGCTCTGTACCACTGGCCCAGACTCTTCTGATCTTTCCACTGACAGATTCTCCAATCCTTGTCCACAAGGCACTTTTCATTCTTGCCCTCTGCTCCCTTATCCCAGGGTACTTTGGACCTCTTGATGTGAGCCTCTGAGGTCTGGGGTCCTCCGCAGTGTCCCCCAGTGTCCTTCTGTGTCCTTAGCTTGAGAGGAACAAAATCAGACAGGTCTGCTCTTGTCTTTAACAACAAATTCCTGTCCACACAGTCCAAGTGACAACACCAGGAAGGGGACAGACTCACTCACATCAGGTGCAGCTGCCCCGGCTCCAGGTCAGGCGCGATCTCAGCCAGTTGCTGTCCTTTGGGGTCTTCTCTCAGCTCTGCCTCTGAATCCCAGGTTCTCTTGATTAAAGTTGCCTTTTCCTCTCTCAGTCCTGGCTACCTCAGATACAAAAACAAGAGTCCAAGGTCAGCGCTGCCCTCCAGCCCTGACATTGGTGAGTGTGGGGCTTTGCAGGTATAAGAGTGGCCTCCAGAGAAGCTCTGTCACAGCCAGGAGAGCTCAGGCAATGCTTCCCACCCATGTGCCCACGACCGGCTCAGGTGAAGGACCATACAGCCTCAGAAAGAACAATTGTTTTTTTTCCTTCATAATAGAACATCTAGTAAGAGCATTCTCCCTGTCATAGAGGCAAAAAGAAAGAGCATTAACACAACCAGGCTTCTGGGACCATCTAGGATGCCCACTACTACAGCAGAACTTGGGACTCACAGGCCTTTCTCCCTTACACAGCAGAGCCCTGCCTGTGTGGGTACCTTCCTTCACCGCCTGCCTTCACAGTCTCCCTGCAGCTGAACACTTGGGAGGGGCAGATCATTCCTCATCTGCCCTTAAGTTGGCCAGCAAGTCCCCGTGTGTCCTGACTCAGCCTCCTTTTCTGCCTTGGATTCCTTCCTTCTCCACTTGGCCATATGCCATTACATTGGCCTCCTGGATGTCCTGAAACACGCCTCTTATTGAACGCTTTCTGTTTCTTCTGCCTGGAACTCTAAGCAGGGTGACTAACTTTGTTTAAAACTGTCCTGATTTTAGCTATAAAAGACCTTCTTCTCAGGAAGCCCCTCAGCTGTGAGTGAAACAGGAGGAGGACTGGCCGGCCGATGGCCCTAAATGCTCCCGTGGGTGGTCTCATCACCATCTGTCTCTGCACCATGATGACCTTACAGAGGTCTTCTCTGGCCACATTCATAAAATACTCACCCTAGTTCTTTGTCTCTTTTTATCGCTTACTAATGGTGTATTTGTATGAAATGCATATATTGTCAGTCTCCTCCATTCATGTGAAGATCAGGAACGATGCTCTGTTCTCCATTTGCATTTAAAACCTGTCCCACCCAAGACATTGTATAAACATTTCCTGTTGCACTGGTTTTAGGCAAACTGAGTTTATGTCCTTTCTTCTTTGGTCACAGTGGGAGTCAGGCATTGCTGTCAAGGTCAAAATCGACCAGAATATTTAGGAAGACAGTGGATCCTTGAGTCCCAGGAGCTTAGACCTTTGCTTCCATCATTACCTGGTTCACAGCAACACAAGTTGTTGAGAGGTACAGTGCCCCTAACAGCCTGGCTAACATGAAATTAAAGAGAAGAGGTATAGTCTGCTGAAGAACTAGAGAATAACTCAGAACTACACATCCACTCTCTAATCATAATAAAAATGGCAGCCAGGCATTGGGTGCCGATTTAATTTCTTATTTAATTCTGACCATATCTATCAGAGGTAGATGATATCGCTTCACTTTAGAAATGAGGAAACTGAGGCACAAGGGAAGAAAGGAGGCCAAATCAACTGCAAAGTGCTTGTGAGTATTTGAAGACAATTTTGGTTCTGAAGCTGTTAGTCTTTCCTTGAAAACAGCTTGTCTTGTTTCACTGGCTGTGTAGTAACTGAGAAATAGATATGGGATTCCCCTTATAAGCTAGAAAACACCATGTTGTCATGTTTAATAAAAATCAGGATGCAAATATGTATGTGCACTTAATATTTACATTTTTCTTAAAAGCTTTCATCTAAAGCAACATGACATAGTAATTGCATTGAGTGAAAAATGTTTAAGTAACTTTAAATATACCTTAAGAACAATTTATAAATGTTTGATACTTTTTCAAAAATCAGTATGTTTGTTCAAAGAGAAGGTTACTAACCCCTCTTTTACCTATAGAAAGAAAGTTCCTGAGATTTTTAACTTCACTGGGTTCTTCAATAGCTAGAGGGCTACACTGGGGCAGAAGACAAAATCTTCCAAGCAAGAAGGTTTCAAGCAGAGACAGTCTGGGAGCATTGGGCAGTGTCATGGCTAGCACTAAAAATAAGGTGGGGTTTTCACTGTCAAAGGCCAAAGCCCTCTGTGGTCAGACTAGCTAGCATCAGTACCCAAAGATGGGTCGCCAGTAGATGAGGATCTCAAACCAAAGCTCCTCCAGAAGGAAAGTGAAAATGAACTTGGCACTTGGTCTTGTTTTTCTTACAAGGGAAAGAGTCAGGAGCAATTTCCTTTTTTTAGTAGTTGTTCCAGAGCAGATATGTTCCCTGAGAAGTTCTCAGTATGGCTTAGCCTTAGATGTTCGACAAATGTGTGATCAGCTAGAACAAGCATGGTGTGCAGTCTCTTTCTCAAAGGCAAAAATTGGTGAGTGGTGAAAGAACAGCTTCTCTGTGTGAGGAACCTCCTACTGTGGAGGACATTTTCATCATTTCTAAGGAACAGAGTTTTGAAGAAGCCAGTGCAATAGTAAAATTCTGGGGTTGGTGGATTCATTGAGTGTGAGCTCTGATCTTTCAAAGGAAGGAATTTGATGTCTTCTTTTGAATAGGACCCTTGTGTAAATACCAAAAATACTACCAGAAAGCACTGCGGATTTCTCAGAGAGATTTGCATGGGCTCCGCTGTTACTTCACCATTATTGTGTGACGTTTTAGCAGAGCAGCACAGCAGACTCGCAGACCATCCTGGAGAAGTGGCATGGGACACTGGAACGAGCAGGGACGCTGCCATCTGATCATTATGGGTTGAAACCCAATGTCTTAGCTCAAGCTGTCATACAATGCCACATGATGTTGAAAGACTGGGAGATTTAAGAAGAATTTGTTCTGTTAATGTCTGGAGTCTGAGATCAGGGTGCCACTGTGTCTGGTTCTGGTGGGAGCATCCTTTCTGGCCTCCAGACAGTCACCTTCTGGACGTGTACCACAAGGTGTAGAGAGAATAAACCAACCCTGTGGTGTCTCTGCTTCTAAACTCAGTAATCCACTCTCCTGACCCCATCTAAATCCAGTCCTCTCCCAAAGCCCCCCATACCATTGCACTGAGGGTCAGGCTTTCCTGTTTGAATGTGAGGGGACACAAGCATTCAATCCACAACACCCAGCTTTTCTGTTCACTACCTAGAGCCTGGGGAGGCCACATAACCTTTCTGTTTCTCAGTTTTGTCATCTGAAATAGAGGGAGACTTATTAGATATCTGTCAAGGATGAATGTGATTAAATATAAGAGCCTCAACATGGTACGTGCAGGAGGTGCCTTAGAACTGCTGTGGGCCGAGATCTCTTTTCTTTATAGATAGAAGCATAATCTGTGTTACTAATAAGATAAAAGCTGTTCTGGTGATGGTGCCTTTCCAGTTGGGTCTCCCCTCCCTCTGGAGTCACCCACCAGGAGCCAGCGCTCCGCAAAGTGTCATTTAAACACCAAACATGCACTACCACTCCATTGCACCTGCTGAGTAGCATTCCCGTCCACATTTCAAGAACACTAACCTTGCAAAAGAGGCATCTAGTCACATGGGAAGACACGACCACACCTCAGGCAAGCCTGGACCCCTTGGGCCGAATGCACACCCTCAGAACAATTCTCTTTGCCTCTGCACCAGCACCTTATCCCAATGCCCTGTGTTCCCACTTCAATGCCGGTACCATGCCCAGCATTCGAAGTATGGGCTTAGAGTAATTCCCAAGTCCTCTTGCACAGATCCTGTGCATATACCCCCTCAGAAATCCAAAAGACTTATTTCTTTCTCACTCAAGGTTAAAAATTTGGAAGAGTACAATGTGTTCGTGGGCAGTTGGGTGGGTAAATGTGAGCACATGCAGGCACACACCATAGGTTTCAGTTTAGACAAATTTACTAGATTGAGGAGTCTTCTTTTTCTCTTGAGGAGTTGTACAGTAGCTTGAAAAGTCTATGATTCGTAAGTTTTGCATTCACTAGTATCACTTCCAGGCTGCCAAATACATAATTCTGACGCACAGTTCCCTCTGAACCTATAAACAAAACCATTTATTTTATCATTTTGTTTTTATTCATTGCTTTTCCTTTCTTTTCAGTGTTTCCCCAGGACTGTGCCACAGGTAAAATTTCACTCATGATAGATATGAAAGTACAGGACTGGGTGCTAGGACTCTGGGTTTGGGGATCGGGTTGAGTGGTGGGATGGAGAAGAACTAGAATGGTCTTGTGCAGAGCGATGGTCCTGATGCGATGTTTCCAGCCACAACAAAGGGGCTCTTATTCTCTGTAAAGTCCTTGATGTCTGTGTTCAGACCCTAAACCCAGGTATTAAGATCTCCCCCCTCAACATTTTTTTTCTTAATAGTTTAGACAAAATATATAT
The DNA here is from genome assembly GCA_004027595.1 of Dinomys branickii. Taxonomy (NCBI): domain Eukaryota; kingdom Metazoa; phylum Chordata; class Mammalia; order Rodentia; family Dinomyidae; genus Dinomys; species Dinomys branickii. Next base: position 16,459 of record PVLD010030376.1, read on the forward strand.
TTCCCTTTAATCTGACTATCCTAAAATTTATAGGTTGTGTCCGCATCATGAACAGAAAGCTCACAGAAGCACAGGAAAAGAAGTCCATTCTCACACATAATGAAATAATGTCCACTTAAAAACAGCAAAATACCATCTCTTCCCACCTAGCAGATGGCAAAGAACACATTTGATGTTATGCCATATTAGTGACTGTGGCCAAACATTTGGGATGGGAGAGTAACTTGGCATAGCTTTGACACTGGTCACAATAATATGAAATGCACGTCATCCCTGGGACTTTATCCCAGAGCTATAATGGCCCATGGATTTAAAAAAAAAATTCTGGAGAAAAAAGCCCACATCTGTGCAGATTAGACCTACTTAGATTGTAAGCTGAAATCTCAGACAGGTATCCCAACTCTGCCCAACCAATCCTTTGGGGCAAATGGGTTGACATGCTACCCACTAGTATGAGACTTTTTGA
>PVLD010030377.1:0-16918 GCA_004027595.1 Dinomys branickii
TACTTAGTAAGCAATGACAGCACATTAACTGCTGGGCAGGAAGAAGAGTAAAATGAAAGCCCTGGGATCCAGATTTTCTCATCACTGAGGAATGGATTTACTCTGTCTGGCATGGAGACAAAAAGAAAATTTGCACAAAAATCACAGTCAGGTAATAATGAAACTTCTGAACTACGGAGAATCTTACATTCTAATTCAATGGACTCCAACTCTGCCATGTTTGTAACTGATGTCAGCAGGGCATGTGTCTGAGAGCACTTAGTGGTTAGATCCAGGACTAGAAACGAACTCTCCAGTGTCCAAACTAAAAACCCTGATTCCATACAGCAAGTCCTATAGATTGAGGTAGGGGAATAAAGGGAATTGGGGAGTGATTGAGCAAGCAAACATCATTCCAGTCGTGTTTGAAATGCAGAACACCGAGCCAGGCATAGCCAATCAAGGCCCATCAAAGGGAAAAACAGTTGAGCATTGTCTTGCCCTTTCACACCGTCAAGCCTGCCAACTGGAACTACTGTCATTGACATCAAGCGATTTGGATTCTAATTACAATTTGACATTAACAATTTTGGGCAAATCTTAACTTGTGGCTTCGATGCTTCAACTGTGAAACAGGGTTGGCTTGAATCTGGGCTCACTGGAAGGGCTTGTTAAAAGATGACTTGTCTCCTCCAAAATTCTGGTTCAGTTATTCCAGGCGAGGCCTAATAATTTGCATTTTTAAGTTTGCATGTGGTATGAAGATCACATTTTGAAAACTGGTGGCCCAGTGATTATCTTAAATGTCTTTTCCTGTGTAAAAAATGTTCTTATCTTAATCTTTTCAGCAAAGAGAAGTGTATAGTTTTATGGTGCTTAGAGGGGTACTGTTCATGGCTCCAAGTTTTGTGAGATCTTCAGATAAAAGACACAAGTTATTTTAAGTATTATTTTAATATCGTATTAAGTTGAAAGCCACAACATCTTTGTAAAAGGAATGTGAGGTATTTTACATATTCAAATATGGAAAAGCTGTATTGTCCTGAGGCTTTTCAGGAGTGTCTTCCCCCAGTAGCCAAATGCAAAACAAGCCTTATTTATTTAAATTGGAGTTGGTGGGAGTTTCCGAGAAGAAAACATAGTTGTAAAACAAAGGCACTAAGTGAAAAAATATGAAACAAGAATTTTATGTGACTTCCGTCTAAAGCATTTGAGTAAGAATTTTCAGTCACATTTTGTTGATGCTCCATCACTTCTAAAAATGGCACGAAGCCACGGTTTTAATTCTATTTTACTCTTTTCTTGATCTTTAATACAAATAGGCTTGGATGTTCTATTGAGTTAAAGGCATTACATTAATCGGAACAAAGAAAAATGGGGAATTCCACACGTGTAGCCGGTTCTTTGTTCTTATTAGAGATCAGTTTTGCCCGTAGCACTGTTTCTTCTGGAAAGTATGTTGTGGAGGTCGGCTATTCTGGCGGTTTAAATATTAGTGACATCATGTACTGAGTGTCCACTAGCTGCTGAACGGATGTACCGTTTATTTTCTATGCACTGTGTACTTGTTTTAGGGAAGATTTTAAAAAACAATATTTCTGAGTTAGAACTGTTTTTTAAATTAGAGTTGCATGTAAAATGTAAAAATATACCTGATGCGTAATTTATCATTTTACATTTCTTTAACTGAAAAAAGACCCTAAATCTGATTTAAGCCACTTGAAAAGAAATGATGTGCCTTTTTGTTGTTGAAGTCTAACACAATAGCGATCTGCTTTTGTCTTAAAGGGACAGACCCTTGTAAAATATAAGCTTTTGCAAAAGAAAGAAAAGGAGTGCCTGCCTCTCTCTTGTTTTCTGAGGCCTGCAAGACAGAGGAAGATTCGTACTTTGTGTTTCACTGACACAGCAGGGAGAAAGACGTGTGAGGAGGGGTTGCGCCTGCCTGATTGATCATTAAAAGGCCATCTGAGAAACTTGCCCCCAAATAGCTGCTGGGCACGTAGGACACTGAGTGGCTCATTGTCTGCACAAAAATACAAAGGGGAAACCTCACAAACTGGCGAGAAGGTCAGTTCAGGGTCCGAAACCTAGGACTTTCTTTTCTTCCCCTGTCAATCTGTGGGATTCACGACATTATCCAGTAGTTTTTTTTCAGAAGAAACTGTATCACGTATCCAAAACTAGAAATGGCGCTCATGGTAGCTATAAGAAGAAGAATTCAGGTAATAACAAATGTTGTGGATGTAGAAAGAGTGGAATCCCCATACTTTGTAGGTGGATTTAAATGGTTGCAGCCACTTTGAAACAGTTGCGCGGTTTCTCAGTGGTTAACCATAGTTACCAAAGAGCAGATCGGGAATTCCACTCTTCTCTTTTCGACTTCCCCATCCCCTCTTTCAGACCCTCCGCCCTACAGTGTAAGTACCATTAGAATCTGGGCCGGGTCTGTGTGGCTGCTGCTCTGCCTCTACCATCAGGTACAGAGTCTGGCACTCAGCAGTTGTTCAACGTTTGTTTAGCTGAATAAATAATGAGGCATAGGCATAAGTGAAGTCATTAAGAGTGTGCTCCGGAGCTGCCCCGCCTCAGTGTGAGTTCTGGTTCAACTCTTAATTCAGGGAACTTTCATTAGTTACTCAGGCTCTCTGAGCCTTAGCATGTTTATTTGTGAAATGGGAGAGTAGTAGCATGTGTAAGATTTTTGAGAGACACTTAACGAAAGATCATTAAAACTGAAGAAAATTCATTTAATAAAATACCATTAAAAGTTGACTGCATAATGCTTTATACCATGAACTCTATTAATAAGGTGTGGTCCCTGGCCTCAAGATTAAAAGGAACTTTCATCCTAGTATGGAAGACAGCCCCTTAGAAGAGGCCTAGGCCTGTAAAGAATACACCACACTAAATCTACCACATTAGCCCAACAGAGTAGGAATCATAGATTAGCAAAACTTTACATATCTCCAAAGATAAGCGTGAAGGAATGCCATAATTTTGAAGTGAATTAATTTTTTGAAAATGTATTATGGGTGAGAATATGGATTTCTATATATTTTAAGTGGCTAAATTTTGGTTTTCAGAAAATTTTACTTCATGCTTGGCTAATTTAACTCATTTACAAAAAGATGAAAGTGATGACCTTGATCATAACTCTTATGACATATTAAAGACAGAACTTCATTGGTTTTCTACTCTTCTTTTACGTGAATTCAGTGCAAGTATTTTCCTGTCTGCTCCCGGGACCTCACTTGGGCAGGCTCTATGTTTTCGGGGCTTCCTCTTAGATCAGTGCAGTGCTAAGGTTGTTTGTACTCAGAGTAGTTCTATAAGTTTGTTTTTCTTAAGTTTCTTGTAGATTTAAGTCCCAGAAAACATTACAATAAAGAACATGCAGTTAAGAAATTTAACACCTTGTAGGAAAACAAAATACAGGTGGTAAACCGGGGTGATGACTTAGTGTATTAGTCCTTAGATTCCCTAACTCTAGCTAACGCGAATGAAATTAAGGAGGGCAATTGGAGCTCAAATACCCCAAGCTTCCGCGGGAGTTTGAGTAACGCTCCTAGCTGGGTGCTGCTAAGCAGGGTGTGGTGTTCTTCCTTAGAAGGTTGTGATGCCGAACAGATGTTTTGGAACGGGACACAAAATGAAATCACTGCAAGATCTGCTGGTTAGGGTGCCGTTTGGTCTGCTAAGCCACAAAGGAAATGTGTGTGTGTGTGTGAGGAAGATAGTTAAAGAAGGGAAATTTACAAGGGAAGAAGGGTAGGAGTAGGGAAGATAGCATATTTCAGTTCTTAGATGATTGGTATTAGGGGATCATGGGTGTGTTTTCACTAGAAAATTTTAAGAAATCTATTGTAGGAAATAGCTACAAGAAAGGTTGGTTATTATCAAGAAAGTCACACTAACCACTGTATGTCTGGATAATGGCTTAGTGTTGTGTGTGTTTGTGTGTATATGTCTTTCCATAGACCCAATTCTGAGCAAAGGAGCCAAGAATCCGCTTTTGACTCAAACAGTGAAGGTATTTTCATCACCACTCTGTTAAAACTGGAATTTCACTGTTTGCTGTCTGTACATGAAGGGCTGAGAAATGGCTTTTGTGTGTAAAATAAGACTAATTCTGGGCAAAGCAAACAAAGATCCAATTAAGTAAAAACCTTTGCATAATAAAAATGTATTTAGGATTTACAAGGTCACTTATGTATATTTTTACATTTACTACCAAGAAAGTACAACAAATAAAAAGGTTTTTGGTGATATGCGTATTAAACTAACAAGTACCGAACCCTTCTTTGTCATAGGCTCTTCCCTCTTTCTCTAAGGTCTTAGGTAAATTCATCTCACTTCATTAGAGTAGCTTTTTCCTTTTCTAGAACCCCATATATTGGCTGTCTGCCTTTATGATGCTGAGCTGTTCATCTGGTCTCTTAGGTTCCAGCATTGCCCTAGGAAATGCATCCCTGAATGTGTGAGGTGGGGAGGTCCAGAGAAGCCTTTCCCCAGGCTATCAACATGGTTAAGCGCTTCTCAGTTTCTGAAGACCCTGCCTTCAGTTACAGTGGGGACGGAAGGTGCTGCAACCTTGGCTCCGCGCGTTCTAGCCTCATGCCGGGGTCTCTCTGGCTGCTCCCGGCTCCTGCCTTCCCACAGAGAGGAAGACAGCTTGGAGGACGGGGTTCCCGTGTTCTTTCACCCTCCTTCCAGGATCTGCAAAGGGCTTCGCTGCGATTCCCTCAGCTTCTGCTTTACCTGTCTTCTCTATCTCTAGCTCACTATCTGTTTTCCTAGTTATTTGCAAAGAATATTTATTTATTTACCTATCTATTTTCCAGTACCAGGGGTTGAAGCCAGGGTCTCATGTATACTAGTGCTCTACCACTAAGGTGTATCCTCAGCCCTCTTTTAAAATTTTTACTTTTGAGGCAGGGTCTCGCTAAGTTGTCCAGGCTGGCCTTGAACTTGTGATCTTCCTGTCTCAACCCCTTGAGTAGCTAAGACTATAGGTATGCTGCGCTGTGTTGAGCTCAAAGGATATTTTAGAATTCATGGGTATGGCACCCACTTTTGCTACTACATAAAAAATCTACCATAGTAGAAGTTGGCATAAGAGAACTTGTGGCGGAGAGAGGAATTTAGAGTTAGAAACCTGAAAGCAAACAAACACGTCAAACAAAGCAACTCCTTTTAATTAGCTGCTTAACAGAGGATTTGCTTCTTAAAAAATGCATGTCAATTATTGCTAAGTCTGCTCAGCAGATTTTAATAACATATTGTAACATAGGCATTCTCTGTCTTCCCCTTTTTTCTTTAATGAAAATACAAAGCGTTCATTCTGCAATTTCCTAGAGCATTTCTAAGCGAGGAAACACCCTAGCATCCCCTTCTCCCACAGCAGTGGTGCTCATGGCCGCCTGGCTCCTGTGCTATGTTGTAATGCCTTTGAAGTCAGGCATGGGCTTTATTTATTTTTAATTTACCCTGGCTTTTACCTTGTCACATGAATTATTAGGGAAAAATATCTGTCTCAGCATCCCCCCGCCGAAGATGGTTTATAAAAGTAGTAAGATCATATATTTGCACAGAAACATAAAGATTAATCAGTTTAGGCTCGGTAGTTATTTAGTCCAATGATATGAAAGACTGAGAAAAAAATAAATGTAAAATCTGGAGAGTTTTCTAGATTCTGCTATAGCTAAAAAAAAAAATCACACAAGGCCCCTATTGTTTGGATGTTGTAGTTTGCCGTGCTTTGAAGATCTATTAAATCACTACTCCAGATGCAGTCACTGAGGGTGGGTATTCAAGACAAGCCAGGTTTTGCTTTTCTCTGAACTGGGGCAGCTCAGTACAAGAGAAAGATGGAAGACTCCAAGAAGACACACACAGATACACACACACCCTGACTGTCTTGCAGGCTCAGCTAGTGTTTCACGGCCTGTGCTAGTCTTGCTGGGTCCGGGAACTGATGGTGAGCTATGGGGGTGATGTGCATGTCAGAAACATATGCTTGTTATTGTTGTCAAAGAAAACAGTAAGGGTGAGCTCACACCTGCCTACTAAGCAGCATAACTGGCATGGAGATGCACGGTAATTAGGCACAAATGTTTGGCATTTTATATAAACTGCTGTAATTATTATTGTATTTTCACAGAAGAGACCCACAGGTTTTTAATGTCTTGTTTTTAATGCATCTGGAATCAACCCTTTCCGTCATTGTTCCCACCGCCTCTTGCCAGTCGAAGTGCGTTTACTGACAGGTTACTCGGGCTCCCCTGGCCTTGCACGACGCCCCCCTCCACGCCATGCCTCGGTTCTGCCCGTGCGCTCCTTCCCACCCCGTCTCCTCCATCATCTCATCCTGCTCTGCTGCCCCAGTCTTCACCCCAGGCTCCTGCCCCGCAGAGTCACAGAGCACAGCACTGCTGGCTGTGTAGGTCTAAACGTTAGGCTGTGGATCTCACCAGCAAGTATGTAAGAGGGTGGCCATCTGACATGGCAAAGGGAGGGAAGCCAAAGTACAGAGATAACCATACAGAAACAAGAGGCTCCGTCAGGATTAAGGACCAGCTCCCCTGCATCCTTGAGCTGTGATCATGTGTGCTGAAGGAGAGGGATGACAAGGGCTGTGCTGTCACGGCACCGTAATCACCTGGACCCAGTATTTCCACCAAAAGCCACTGCGCTTCTCAAGTGGCTCAGCCTGAGAACCCAGAATGTCAGGACATCTATGACATCGCCACGCAGCGTGAGATCTGCCAGGTATAAATAGCCTACGTTGATATCAATTCTCGGGGGTTAGTAGTAGGCTTATTTTGTGGGGCTCTCTCTCTCTCCTTTCTCTCTCTCTCCCCCGCCCTCCCTCCCTCTCTGTTATTTACGAAGAGCATTCCCGTCTGCTCTTGATGACCTTGTGCGGTAGGCATATCACCTTCCCCGTTTTGTAAGTGAGCGAACTGGGAGTAGGTAAGGAGCTGTGCTGGGGCTGAGGGTCTCACCGGTCAACAGCGGTTAAGCCAGATCCTGACCAGGTCAAGAAATCAGAGAACACTTGGGGGTGGGAAGGCGGTGGACTCAGGGAAGCAATGGGACGGAGGGGCAGAATAAACTGCGAAAGGCGAGGGAAAGCAAAGGGAAGATGACAGCCCTGTGTCTTTCCTCTATTTGCTGCACTGGACTCAGTTTCTCTCCAGCTCTGTATAGTTAAAACCTAGGCACAGAGGGAATTGGGCTTGGAGGAGCCGCTTCTTCCTCTCAGCAAGACTTACTAGCTGCAATTTTGAAAACTTGGAAAATAATCTGTCCTGAGTTTGCACATCCCTTCCTTTAGTCCTGTCTTCCCACAGTCCTATCTGTGTATAGTGAACTGGAAGAGGCTGTGAAAAAGCTAACTGACGTCTGGTGTCCACCGCTGCTCGATGGAGAAGTCCTGGGAAACTTTCTCCCGCCTAGAAGAGCTCAGTCGTTTTTGCCTGCTTATCACCTATGAAATATTCTACCATAGATCATTAGCTATCGAACTGTTCTGTACTAATCCTCCTCTTTCCTAGTTTTAAGATTAAAGTGCTTATTTCTAAAAATGGGATACAAATCTCTTGCTTTTAGATGATAAAATATTTCAGTTCACGCGGCTCATAGAGGACCATTGTTTTCAGGGATTTTGTTTTTCTTCTTGTTCTGACTGTGACTTCCATGTTCAGATCGTTTTTCTGTAAGTAGAGATCATGCTGCGAACATTATGAAGGTCTCTCAATCACCATACCAGCTGTTTTCAAGCTATTTTGTCTTAGGATCTCATTTTATTTGTAAGTATGATCAAGAGCCCAAAATCTCTTAGCTGAGTTGACATTGATTATATTTGCCAATATTCACCCGTAATACAAATTAACATAGAAAAATTTGCAATATATATTATAATTCACTTAAAATAGCAATAATAATGTTAACTCAAATGACATTAAAAAGTAAAATAACTATACCAGGCAAAAAGAATTTATTGGATAAAAGGTACTGTTTTTAATTTTTCGCAAATGTCATATATCTGCCTTAACAAAACAGCTAGATTCTCACCCCTGTTTATTTGGTCTGTTGTAATATTATTCAGCATGCAGCCTCTGGAAAACCCCACATGTAAAACAGACAAACACCATCTTAGTATTACTAGGAAACTAATTTTGACCTTGTGAAGCTCCTGAGAAGGTTTTAGGAACCATTATGGGCTCTCAAACCAAGCTTTGATAATTGGTATGCCAAATCTTCATGACAAGGCTTAGAGAAATCTGAGGAGGTCATTACTAGTGGGCATGATCGTGCTACTCCAAAACCATTCAACAGGTACATGTGTAGATTGCCTTTTTCATGACTGTGCCATTGAGCATTTTGCTGTGCTCGGTATTGTTTTTTTGTAATTTCAGTCAATTACGTATCTTCTGAAGAGTTTAAGCATTAGAAGGAAGCAATGTAATTTACAACTGTCTCTATGAAGTGCAAAACACAATATGTTGTATGCTATCAGTCGTGTTGAAAATAATTAGCATAGGCAAAGGCTGCTTCCCAGACTTTTTAGAACATATATAAATCAGGAGCAGTGGTACCTTTTAGGGTAAAGAATGGGGAATGGGAAATTTGGGGTGGAAAACAATGATTCTCTTCTGTTCAGGGTTCATGATTTAGTTTCTGTGATTTTAAGCAGATGTATATGTTCGTTTCTCAATTAAAATATATGGTTAACATGCACAGCATATAATATATAAGTATATACTATATATTAACTATGCATATAGTATAGTTAATACATATATTTGTACATATGGTTATGTGTGTGTATATGTACAGTTATACTATATGTATGAATTATATGTGTACTACATTATATGTGTATAATTAATACAAAAACTATATTATGTATGTAGTTCATATATATAATTAATGCAGGTTGAGTATTCCTTTATCTGAAGTCTTTGGGGCCAAAAATGTTTCAGATTTGGAAGTTTTCCAGATTTTGGAGTATTTTCATAGATTCTCCTAGTTGAACGTCCTTAATCTGAAAATGTAAAATCTGAAATATTCCAAAATCTGTCATATTCTAGAAAAGTTTCAGGTTAGGGAGCATTTCAGATTTTGGATTTTGCAGTTAGGGGTGCTCAACCCTCAACGACAAGAAAAAAATGAACAAAATTTTGAGAATCAGGATGATTTAGGTGAGATCCTTAGTCTACCGTTAATCAGCTACATAGATTTTTGCCTAATTATTTAATCTCTTTCATCTCCATTTCCAGCCATAAATGTAATTTTTAATGGCATCTACTTCATAAAACTAGTGTGAGTATTAAATGACAAAATGAAACAAAATAATATGCTATTCCTGGCCCATAGATGCCTATGTTTTACTTATTATCATTGCTAATCATAATTATCATCACTTCATAGAAAAAAGGCTTATTTTAAAAACCAGTAATCATTTTAAAATTTTCTTTCTACTGGGGGATTTTGGATATTCATTAGATAGGTGGAATAATAAAATTGCAATCATGATTTGCTCATTGAGGTTTGCTCAAAAAGGCTAGATTATTTTTACCAAGTTTTGACTGCATCTTCTTATTCTTCTGCCTAATACTGTTTTTGCTAAACTTCCATGACCACATCTTTCTACCACACACCTATTCACAGTCAACGTGAACCTGGGGTCTGGGTCCTTCGTCCATGGTTCTTTTGCCAGAAGACAGAACCCCTATATCAAGGCTATGCAGTCCGAATTGCCTGCGTTCCCTACCTTTTTATACTGGAATGTGCCTTTTTCTGCCCTGTGATTTCCTTATTGGATTTAGAATTATCGGCTTTTTAGGAAACTTCTTATCTCTTGAGTTATTATACTCAGCTGGGATAGATGTGCAAGTTTCAGTTCCTCTGGTTTCAATTCTGTGTGTGTCTTATACTGAGCACATTATTTGTGCCCTATTTAACCTGATATTCTTAGGCTTGTTTACTGCAGGTTTTCTACCCCCTTGTCTGAGTTTTTTTTTTTTTGCGGTACTGGGGATCGAACTCAGGACCCCCTTGTCTGAGTTTGATCTTTGGTGGTCAACCTCATGGTTTTCATCTCAGCTCCAATTGCATATTCTTGGCGTCTAACAAATCTTAAGTTTCTCATCTCAATAATGTAAAGGTTTATATAAGAATCAAATTACTGGGCTTGATGAACAGTGGAAAACATAGACATATCATTCTCTGATACACGTGAAACACATAGTATAGTCTAGTAGAATGGAATTGGTCAAGATGATATTCTATGGAGGGTATTATTCATTAGATTTTGCCGGGGTCTTGGTAGCAATTGTCATGAGTTCACCTGGTCTGCATATCTGTGGGAAATAATGACATTATCAGGGAGACAGAAGGACTTATTGGGTAAGAAATAAGAAATATATCTACTTCTCTGTAGATCTATAGTAAACAAATTATAATGGAGTTATAGTGACCCTGAAGGAGCTGGTGATGAATCTAAGTATTATACCTAAGAAAAATAGCCTCTATTTTTGTCTAATCCAGAATTATGGGGGATTATTGGCATAGTTCTATGTTGTCAAGAGTCTGCCCTGTGAATTACAGAATGTTCCATGGCACCTCTGGCCTGTACTTACAGATGCTAGTAGCAGCCCGTTAATTGTGACTACCACAAATTTCTTCAGGCTTTGCTAAATGCCCTTTGTGAGACAAATTCACCCTACTGAGGATAACTCATGTAATTTTTATAAATTTATAATTGTGTAGCCTAGTTTCTCATTGATTAGTGAAATGGGTACAGGAATATTAAACTTAATTTCCTTCTTTAATTTTTTATTTTTATGAAGATATTTTATTCATATAACTTTTAATTTCCATTTTTATTTTTCATTCCCCTTACCAGAATATAAAATTATCATATTTGTAATTTTTTCTTTTTAATTGCATTATTATTATTATTACTATTAATCTCTCGTACAGTCTAAGCACTATGAAGAAAAATTTTTTTTGGACTAATATATTGACTTATCACTTGTTAAATGTTTGACAAATATTTGTAAGGAGAATGAAGAGATGAATTATTGTGCTTGAGAGAAGCAATATGTTATAGTTCATGGAGAAGTAATACTCAGAAGGTTTGGATTCTAGTCTCGGCACACTGAGAGACCTTTGGCAAGTGTTTTTACTTTATTAATTCTTGATTGCCTCACAGGTTAAAAGAAAATCCATGTGAGATCTTGCAGTATTCATTTCCCACAGTTGGTGAAGTACTGAGTGGCTTAAAATGGAAATCTACTGTCTCACAGTTTCGGAGTCTGGAAATTAGTATCCACAGGCTCATGCTCGCTCTGAAACCTGTAGGGGAAGATCCTTCTTGCATTTATCTTATCTTTCTTATGCAAACTATGCTACTGGGAACCAAATAGTAGGCAAGAGAAAGAAGCATTTAATAAAATTTTTCAATTTAATAAATAAAAGCAAAATGGTAGAATCACATCACAATTGTTCAAGCCCCAATTAATTAATTAATGGACCTAGGCCCTGAGTATCAGTATGTTCTGTATCGAGATGCACCACGAAGCCTTCCATGCTCAGAGGTGGGGTTTTGGGGAGGTGGTTGGACCATTGGTATGTAACATCCATTAGTAGATTAGTCCACTGATGAGTTTATAGCTAAAAGTGGTGGAAGGTGAAGGCTGGTTGCAGGAGGTGGGTTACTGGGGACTTGGCAGGGAAGGGTTTATCTCCCTCCCCCTCCCTTGATTGCCCTCTCTGCTTTCTGCCTGCCATGCCATGCGCAATGCTACTCTGCCATGCCCTTTTGCCCTGCTACCTTGCCTTGAAACCAGCCAACCACAGACTGAAACATCTGCTAACTGTGAGTCAAAATAAACCATCCCTCCTTTAAGCTGTGGGTGTAGGCTATTGTGTTTCAGCAATGAGGAAATTAAGATAGCTGCTAACAAGAAAGTGTGAAAGTTAGATATTCTTTCCGATAAAAAAAAGGGCATATATGGGCTTTCCAAAGCGATCATAATAGTGTCTGAGTCTAATCAAGTTTCTGGATCCAGCTGCCATTTCCATTGCTGGAAATATGTAGAACAGAAGAACATGTTGAATGTGTAATTGTCAACATGCAGACTGTGGGACATCATGTATCGAATGACCTGGAATATTGAACATGTAAGTTGGAAGGAAAAGGAAGGTAAGGGAAAACCATAGATCGTAGATTAAAAGATGTATAAGGTTTTGAAACAAGGAAAAGATAAAACTAAAGTAGGGATCAAGGCTTGGACTATAAGCCATATAACAATAACGTGACTACTGTGCAAGTCAAAATGTACTTCTTTTTTAAAACAGGGATCTCTGGTTAGGGGGAAGCACAAAGGAAGCACATCTGGGGCAGCTGACAAAACTCTCTTTCTTGGGTTGTTTCAAGGCTATTTGCTTTTTTCATTCACTAAGTTTCACCTTTGTTTGAGTGGTTTCCTATAGCTGTTTTATTTTAAAATACAGATTGGACAGTTCTCCAACACTAACATAACACTAACAACCTGGGCCATGACGTTTGGTTACAGACTTTCTAGACTCCTTAGAGTTCTCTTCTGGCATATTGCGGCTTTGAAAAGGTAGCTGGTCATAGTCTTTGACTAACCCCCCTTCTATTCTTCTGCCGGGCCGTACTTGGAGGACTCATGAAAACATGTGAATACCCAAACTTCAAGTACATCCTGCTATGACATCTTAGTACTTTCTTGTCACTGAGACCTTGTACCCAACACCCACAGCTTACAAGGAGGAAAGGTTTATTTTGACTCACAGTTTGTACAGGGTTCAGTCCATAGTCAGCTACCTCTGAGGCAAGGTGGCATGGCAGAAGAGAAACGTTTCATGACATTGCAGATAGGAAGTAGGGCGAGCAATCAAGGGAGGAGACAAGGAGATAGACCCTTCCAGGCCACGTCCCCAGTAACGCACCTATTTATACCAGGCTTTACCTCCCATCATGCTTAGCTATAGATTCATCAGTGAACAAAAGCACTGATAAGTATTATGCCTCCATGACCTAATCACCTCCTAAATGGCCTACCTATGAGTATGTAAGAGGGCACACCTAGAGAGAAACTATAACAAACTGCCTTGTGTTAGAACCAAGGGAGTATGGGGACAGCTTGCTCACCACTGGGAGACAAACCCAGGGAAGGGCCTGGCATAGGCACTGAACTCAAACTTGGGCTCTTTGGGCAGTGAATTTATTTGCTAGGATTGTCATGACAAAGTGTCACAAATGGATTGGCACACACCACAAATATGTTCTAATCTCAGTTCTGAAGGCTTACAGTTGAAATTAAGCTGTCTTTAGGGTAGCTCCTCCTCAGGAGTGTGCAAATGCCCTTCTTGGCTTTTAGGCAGCCAACTTCTCCCTGTGTCAATAATTCTAGTTCTTTATTGCCTCAGTGAGTGATCAGCAATAAGTAATCCAGTTGTTATCTTTATATCAAAGTGGAATCCCAATATTATTATTCAGGTTTTGGGTCGCTGATGAATATGTACGGTCATTTTTCTCTATTCATTCTCTTTTTCTTTCTTTTTTAAAAATTTCATTGGAGTGTTTCCTTCAGAATCTGCTAGCCAGCCTAGTTTTAGTTCAAATAATGTATTCAAGACCTGGAATTCATTTTTCTTCTTCTGAAATGTTTGCTATTTCTGATTTCTCTGAACTCCCATAGTTTCCTATGGGACATAGTCCAGCCAGGTTGCCGATAAAAATATAATTCCTCAAATTGCTTAATGTAAGTCTGGTATGATGATTTCTTTTACTAGAGTGGCATTTTTTGGAGTGTATTATATCTTCTTTAAGAAAAGATGATCTATTTCTTTTAAAAAATGTAATTTTCATTGACATCATTTGAACAGTAGGAGCCGGTGGCGGACACTCATCTCCTTGTAGGACGAATGACAAGATCATCGCAGGCTTTTAAAAGCCGCTTTAGACCTGAATGATGAAACACAGTGTAACCATTTACTGAGCATTTCCTTAATGTCCTTTGAGGGCATAGAAAGGAAAGAGGCATGACGACTGCTGTGGATGAACACAGAGGAAACTGTGTTGCCTGAATAAAGAAGTGATTTAGTAGAGAAGGATTCAGTTGGACGCGGTGGGAAGTCATTAGATTGATTAGGTGAGTCTTTAGATGCAAATAAGGAAGTTGCTGAAACAAAGAGAACACACTAATTGGCCTGGTCCACATCACTCACAGGAAGCCGGAGTCTTGCAAGTGCTGAAAACGTACAGTGTGCTGTTTGTTGTGGCTCTTGGAAGCCTTACTCCACTGTACGCGTGTTACAGTTCCTGCACATTTTCAAGCTGTCAACAGAGTTAATCATGGTTAGAGATCGGTTGGTCCCTTCTTCCGGATTAGTTTCTGAGCTACTTTCATGTGTGTGTGTGTTCACACGTGTGTATGTGCCTGTATGTCTGCTTGGGTACCGTTTGTTTTTTTACTTGTTTTCCTGTAGCACCTTCCCTTCTCATACTTTGTTGTTAGCTAACACTACGTGGAGAAATTACATAGTTTTATTTCCAGTGGAGTCCTTTCCCTTTTGTCAGCGAACAAAGTTTACAGATACTGTAACTCCAAAAAAAAACTGCCCTAATATTAGAAAGGTTATTTCTAACAACTTTTGCCATAAATGTTATCATTTAGCTTCTTCACTGAAGTTCATTTTCCACTGATTTATTCATGTACTGTCATTTTTTCTCTATTCCTTTACTTTTTCCTTTCTTCTCTTTTTAATTTCACAGGAGTGTTTCCTTTAAGGCGTGTCAGCCTGTCTGGTTTTAGCTCAGATAACCTATTCATTTTTCTTTTTCTGAAATGTTTGCTACTTTTGATTTCATTGAACTCCCATAGTTTCCCTTTGTAACATAATCCAGGCAGGTGGCTGAGCAAAAATTGTAACATTAGTCAAATGCTGGGCATGGTAGCACACATCTGTAATGCCAGCACTTGGTAGGCTGAGGCAGAAGGACTGACAGTTCCAGGCCAGCCTGGGCTGCATAGTGAGTGAGATCCTGTCTCAGAAAAGCAAAGTCAAATAGGTACACGAAAGTTCTCTATTTTTGTGCTCGCTTTGGCAGCACATATACTAAAATTGGAAAGTTCTCTATCTTTTGCTTCTTTATCTCATAAGGAGTATGACACATTCATGAAGTGATTCATAAATTCAGAATATTTATTGAACGCCTGCTCTGTGCCATGTAGCATTTTTCATGATCATTATAAAACTCTGAATCAAACAAAAGCTTCCTGCCTGTGCACGGCTTCCATTCCACCAGGATAGGATTAATAGTGGAGAAGTTAATATGTAATGTTTAGGATAATGACATATGGACATTAATGTGATAAAAGTCTTAAGGCGGAATGGGTGAAACATTCTATATTAGTTACCTGTTGCTATATAACTTACCCCAAACAAGGCAGCTTTAAACAATGTGTGTTCCTATAATTTGGATTTAGACTGTTTCCCATCGGCCTATGTGTTAAGGCTCAGTCTCCAGTGTGGTGTTACTGGAAGGCAGAGGAACCTTTAAGAGGTGGAACTAAACCAGGCATACTGCATACCTGTGATCCCAGGATTCGGGAGGCTGAGGCAGGATGATAGCAAGTGTGAGCCCCGCCCGGAACATTAACAACATAATGAGAACCGGTCACCACAAAAGGGTGCGGACGGGCTGGCGATGTTATGAAGGCCCTTGGTTCAATTCCCAGTACTGGGGGGACAGAAAGGAGGTAGAGCTTAGTGGAAGTTAGAATTTAGTGGAAGGTCTTAGTTTATTGCCTTATCACAAGGCCTTTCATAGGCTGCATTTAAGATGATAGTGGCCAGGCTGCCACGCTCCAAAGTTGAGACTGGGGGTGAAGAATTGCACTGGTTTCTTAGTGCCAGTGATCAGCAGGAGGCCTCACTTCCCAAGCAGCAGCACCTCTCTCCAGGGCTGCTTGAACGTCCCAATGTGGAGGCCGGCTCCCAACAGGGCGGGATCCCAGAGAAAGACAGGCAGCAACCACAGTGTCTTCTGTGACACACTCTTAAAGCCCTACATTTGCACTTCTGCTGTTTGCTGTTGTAAGAGGGCTTCACATGCTACGGGAAGTGAATTAGAATCTCCTTCTTAAAGAGGAGACACTGAAGGCTTTGTGGCCATGTTTTAAAACCACCATAATTACTCTGCTGCATGTGAAAACAAATTGGACGGTGTGCTTCTGCGACCTTACAGTTAGCTTGCCCTTGTTTTACTCCTGGTGTTAGATGGTTTAAAATGCTTTGTTCCATCTTGTTTCTTATGTGTGTTGCTTATTATTATTTCTTAATATTGTTGGACAGAGAATCGTAGATCTCTTGAGCTGTGTTCTTCTCAGCACTTTCATTGTTACTTACACTGTCAGCACTGTTTAGAATTCCTTTAACAAAAACACTTGGAGTTTTTGAATTTATTTCTAGATTTGTTGATAAATATAAGGTCATTTATTTTTAACTCAGATTAATATTGAAGCTGATTTGCCTGAATGACAAGGGATACTGGAATTACATGGTCTGGGGGTAAAATGAAATCTACTCTTGGCTCGATTTAGCCATTTTATAATGAAAACATACAGTATATCAAAACATCATTACATGACATATTAACTTCTCCACTATTAATCCTATCCTGGTGGATAGATTACAGCGGAGAGAGAACCTCCCGGAGGAATGCCACTCAGACATGGCAATATAGCAACATGTGAAGGACAGAGAGGAGGGAGGTGGATATCCTGAACTCGGGAGGGATCTGAGATAGGAAGTGAAACCCTCGGAAAGTCTAAGCAGAACCTCCTCTGGAGGAGGGGATCGCAGATCTGACATGGCGCAGTTGGAGGGAGAC
>PVLD010030378.1:0-16916 GCA_004027595.1 Dinomys branickii
TTCATGGTTTCCATTGAGAAGTCTGCTGTGATTCTGATGGGCTTTCCTTTATAGGTGATCTGTTTCATTTCTCTAGCAGCTTTTAATATTGTGTTCTTTTGCTGGATATCTGGGATCTTGACTATTATATGCCTGTGTGTGTTTTTCTTTGGGTTATGGATCGTTGGGGTTCTATATGCCTCGATTAACTGAACTTCAGCATCTTTTACCTTGTTTGGGAAATTTTCTGCTATTATTTCAGCAAATATTCTTTTTATATCATTTGTGACGTCTCCTGCTGTTTCATACACTCCTATAACTCGAATATTGTTACGTTTTGCCTCATCTTGGAGCTGTTGGATTGACTTTTCTTGTATCTTTGATGATATTATGAGATTCTTCCTTTCACGCTCATAAGCTGCCATGCTGTCTTCAAGTTCTGAAATTCTATCTTCGGTTTCATTTAAGCGGTTTTGCAAGCTCTCAGTGTAAGTTTTCAAATCCTGGCATTCTCTTTGGACCTGTTTCGTTCTTGGTAATTTATTCCTAAATTGCTCTTGTAATGTTTCCATTTGTTTCCTATTTTCTTCTAGTCTTTTATCTATTTCTTCTCTATGTGTACGGAACATTTCTTCCATTATTGTTTTCAGTTTGTTTTTTGTCTGCGAGATCATTGCAGGTATGTGGCCTATTTCTGCTTTAAGCTCTTTTATGGCCTGTTGGAGTTGTTTCATTTCGGATGCAATCGTTTCATAACTTGCAGGTATGTGGCTTCCTGGTTCCCCTGTATCCTCGCATTCAGAACTTGTTCTGGGTGGGGTTGAGTTTTGAGACTGCATTTTTTCCTCTGTTTTCCCATTTTTGGGTATCAGATTCAAAATGTTGAGCTATAAATTCCCCAGGCAGTTCAGCAGGCAAAGGTCTGCTGCAGAGGCTGCTCCAATGACTCCTTCTCTTTGGGAGAATGTCCCTTAAGCTGTGTGCTGAGATTTCCGCTTCTACTCCCTACCCTGAGACCTGGCTGGGGTGCATAAACAGCTCGCTGCCCCAGGGACCTTGCAGGCAGGCCACTCAGGTGTTCCTCCGTGGTTGGAGCTCCTCCCCCCTCACAAATCCCATCGGGGCGCCCAGCCAGCTCTTCCGTCCCAGGGACCGTGCAGTCAGTAGAGCTGCTCGGATGTCCCTCGCTTGGTGGAGCTTCTCCCCGACTCAAACAAACCGGTCAGGGCGCCCAATCAACTCACCCTGGGATCATGCAGGCAGGAATGCCGCTCAGATGTATCTCCCTGTATCGAGCTTCTTCCCGACTCAGAAATCCTGCTGTGGTGTTCACTTGGCTCACCCGTTCCGAGATCCATGCCAGCAGGAGATCTCGGTGCTCCCTGGTGCTTCTCTGCCTCCTCAGCATTCAAACAGGAGCCGCAGACCGCAGCTGCCGCAGTTCCAGCTCTCTGGCCGAGGATGGCGCCGGCTGTGGGGGCAGGACTCTGAGCAGGATCCCGGACCACTGCCCAGATTGGCGCAGTCTGCCCGAGGAGCACATTCTTTGAGTTTGCTCCACTCTGACGCCTCCAAAAATTCCTGTCCACAGCTGCCTGCAAGCCATTTGGGTTCAGGAGCTGGGCGGGGCCGTCCCACCACAATTGCACTCAGCGTTACGCGGACTCAGCAGAGCTGTGGCCCAAGCGCAGCGCCGATTGCCTCGGGCTCCCAGCTGTCAGGGCCCGCCCACTTCTCCCCGCAGCATATCCAGCCCACCCGTTAGTGCTCAGGCAGCGGAGAGCAACACGTTCAGTTGGAATTTCGCAGCCGCGGACCCGGCACCCGCGCGCAAAGAATGTTTCTGTTTTAGTACTTAGATTTGGAACCATTTGACTTTAGTTTTATGTATCGTGATAGACATGGGTCTAGTTTTATTCTTCAGCATGTGAAGAGCCAGTTTTTCCATAACCATTTATTAAAGAGACCACCTTTTTTTTCAGTTAGCTTATTGGACCCCTTTGTCAAAGATAAGGTATCTGAATGTGTTTATAGGTGTGTCTACATTTTCTCATCTGTTCTGTTGATCCTCAGGCCTGTTTTTCTGCCAGTTCCATGCTGAGGTTATCACATAGCTTTGTACTATAATTTCAAGTCAGGGATTGTGATACCTCCTGCCTTTCCTCTGTTGCCCAGGGTTGCTTTTGCTATTCTTGGCCTCTTCTGGTTCCAGATGAATTTGGGGAATCTTTTCTTTAGATCTGTGAGGTACACTAATGGTGTTTTAATTGGGATTGCATAGAATCTGTACAATAATGTTGGGGGTCTGGCCATTTTCACAGTGTTGATTCTTCCTATCCATGAGAAAGGAATATCTTCCCATTTTCTGAAATCTTTTCAATCTCCTTTTTAAGAGCACTATAATTTTCAATGTATAGATCTTTTATTTCCTTTGTTAGATTGATCCCTAAGTGCTTAATTTTTTTGTATACTACTGTAAAATATATGATTTCCCTAATTTCTCTTAGTGTGCTTGCTATTCGTGTATAGGAATGCTGTTGATTTTTGAGTGTTGACTTTGGATCCAGCTATCCTACAGAATTTGTTGAGTAATTGTAGGAGTCTTTTGGTGGAATTTTTGGGGTCTTCCATGTAGAGTATCAAATCATCTGTGAATAATGATAATTTTACTTCTTTCTTTCCTATTGTTATTCCTTTTATTTCTTTCTGCTGTGTGATTGCTCTGGCTAATGTTTCCAGAAGTATGTTGAATGGGTGTGGTGACAGTGCACATCTTTGTCTTGTTCCTGATTGTAAAGTGAAAACTTCCAGTTTTTGTCCGTTTAGTATGATGTTGGTTGTTGGTTTGTCATAGATGGCTTTTATCAGATTGACGTAAAGGTCCTTTAGTCTGATTTTCTGTAGAGTTTTTTTTTTTTTTTATCATGAATGACAGTTGGACTTTGTCAAAAGTTTTTCTGTGTCTATTAGAAGATCATGTGGTTTTATCCTTTTGCTTTGTTGATATGGTATACTATATTAATTGACTTGCATAGATTGACACATCCCTGCATCCCTGGGGTGAATCCCACTTGGTCATACGGTATAATCTTGATGATTTCCTTCATTCTGTTTGCTAGTATTTTATTGTGTATCTTTGCATCAATGTTCATTAGGGAGATTGGCATGTAGTTCTCTTTCTTTGTTGGGTCTTCCTTTGGTTTTGTTATCAGTATAATACTTGCCTCCAGGAATGAATTAGGGAGAATTGCTTCCTTTTCAATTTCACTAAAGAGTTTGAGGAGTGTTGACATTAAATCTCTGAATTTCTTGTAGAATTCATCCATGTGTCCATCAGGACTTGGGCTTTTCTGTGTTGGTAAGTTTTTTAAAGTTACATTTTCTATTTCATTGGTTGATACTGAATTATTCAGAGCTTTTATATCTTCTTCATTCAGTTTTGGTAATTCATATGTGTGTAGAAATATATCCAGTTCCTCTATGTTTTCCATCCGATGAGAGCAAAACTTTTTAAAGTAGGTTTTAATGATCTTTTGAATTTCTACAGGATCTGTAGTGATTTCATCTTTTTCATTCCTTATTGTACGAATTTGAGTTCTTCCTTTGCTTTTTTTGATAAAGTTGGCTAGGAGCTTATCAAGTTTTTTTTATTCTTTCCAAGAATCAACTCCTTGATTCATTAATTCTTTGTGTTGTTTTCTTAGTCTCCATTGTGTTCATTTTTGCTCTGACCTTTGTTATTTCCTGCTTCTTCGGGCTTTAGCCTTGCCTTACTCTTCCTTTTCTAGAAGCTTGAGGTGCAGCATAAGTTTCTCTATTTGTGCTCATTCTGTTTTCCCGATGTGGGACTTCAGCACTGTAATTCCCTCTGAGGACTGCTTTGACTGTGTCTCACAGGTTCCGGGGTGTTTTATCGGTGATTTTGTTTGATTGTAAATATTATCTAATTTCTTCTTCAATTTCATCTATGATCCATTGGTTGTTCAGGAGGGTATTATTTAATTTCCATGTGTTTATGGTGTTTTTATGATTTATTTTGTTAATTTTTTCTAATTTCATTGCACTAGGGTCCCATTGCATGCATGTGATAATTTGATACCTTTGCATTTACTTAAGCATGTTTTATGGACTAGTATATTGTCTATTTTGGAGATTGTCCCTTGTGCAGCTGAGAAGAATGTGTATTCTGATGCTGTTGGGTGGAATACTCTGTAAAGGTTTACTAAGTCCATTAATTCATAAATTTGGTTTAGTTTTGTTATTTCTTTGCTGATTTTTTGTTTAGTTGGTCTATCTCTTTGTGACCATGGGTGTTAAAGTGCTATTATGCTTGTGTTACTGCTTATTTGCTTTTTCTGTGTGTCTGTTAAAATTTGTCTTATATAGCTAGGTGCTCTTGTATTTGGTGCACAGATATTTATGGTTCTCATTTCTTCCTCTTGTACTTTTCCTATAACAAATATATAGTAACCTTCTTTATCTTTATCTTTGATCATTCTTGGTTTGAATTTCATGTTGTTTCCAAACAGAACAGCTACCCCTGCTTTTCTGGGTTCATGTTGCATGGAGTATTTTCCATCCTGTGATTTTCAGTCTATGAATTTCCTTTTGAGTTAAATGTGTTTCTTTTATACAGCATATTGTTGGATTTTGTTTCTTGATCACTCTGCCAGTCTTCTTCTTTTGATTGGTGAATTGAGGCCATGTACATTAATGGTTATAACTGATATGTACTTGCTTATCTTTGTCTTGTCATTTTCATCTGTTAGATCCTCCTTTTCCTCTTTGTTTAATTGCTTGTTTGGCTTGGTGGTTTCTTTCTATTGTTGTTCTTGAAATTTTGGTTATTTTTATCTCTTTGTAGGATATCTTTTTGTATTCTTTCTAGGGTTGTTTTGGTGGTCATAAATTTCTTCATTTATTCTTTATTGTGGAAATATTTTATTTCTTCTTTAACTTTAAAGGATAGTTTTGAGGGTGGATCAATCTGGGTTGGAAGTTGTTTTCTTTCAGGACCTGAAATACTGCACTCCAAGTTCTTCTTGACTTGATGGTTTGTTTTGAGAAATCTGCAGTAATTCTGATGGGATTTCCTTTTTGGGTGATCTGATTTTTTTCCTCTAACAGTGTTTAATATTCTGTTCTTTTGCTCAGTTTCTGAGATCTTGTTTATTATATGTCTGGGTATAGATTTATTTTGGTTATGGCTAATTGAAATTCTATTTGCCTCACCTAACTGTATATTAGATTCTGTTTCTGTGCTTGGGAAATTTTCTGCTATTGCTTCTGTAAATAGTCTTTTTATATCATTTGTGTTGATATAAAGTCATATTTTTTCTCTTTGTATCTTCTTGTAGCTGTTGAATTGTTATTTTTGGTTCCTTGTTATTTTTAAGAGATCTTTCCTTTCACAGTCATCACGTCTTCAAGATCTGAAAGTCTATCTTCAGTTTAGTTTAAGCACTTTTACCAGCTTTCAGTGGAAGTTTTAATTTCTTGGATAGCTCTTTGAATTTATTTCATTCATTATAATTCTTTCTTATGTTGTACATTTAAGATTTTCATCATTTTTCTATGCTCTATTTTCTTTTATCTATGCCTTCTTTAGATGTGCTGAACAATTCTTTCATTATTGTTGTCATTTCTTTTTCACCTGAGGAATTATGTATGATCTGATTTCTTCTAGAGCCTGATGTAGTTGTTTCTGTAATTCAATTGCTATCATTTCAGGTATGTGACTTCCATGTTCTTGTCTGTTGATGTCTCCCAGCCTTGTTCTGGGTGGGGTGAAGTTCTGAGGCTGCATTTTGCTCCTTTGTTTTGTCATGTTTGAAGATCCCAAGGGTTTTCCTGTGGCTCAGTATCGCTTTCATGAAGATATGTGGAGTAGCGGGGCATGGCTCACAGTGGCTTCTGAAGCTCCCTAGTGTTCAGTATGTCTCCAGTGATGATTTGGAATTGTATTTCTTGATGTCAGGGATTCTGATAACTCCATCACCACCAGTTCAGGAACAAACAAGGTCTAAGTCTATTTGGAATCTATTTTTAGTTCTATTTTTATAGTTTCCTTGAAATACATTTCCATAAATCTACTATATTTTATTTCTTTATGATTTTGATGCTTTTCATTTATTCATTTTAATGAGTACCCAATTTCATTTCCTTCCTTTGCTACATTGCAAGACAGGTCTGAAAATGCAGATTAGACTTATTCATTAATTGATGAATTGTGGTGCTGACAGTCAAACCAGAGTTCAGACATCCTAGGCAAGTTCTTTGTCAGTGAGCTATAACCCTAATTCCTGTAGATTAGTTTTTAAATATAAGATTAATTTTACTTTTAAGAACATTGTAGCATCCATGGAGAATATAATTACCATTTCTCCATGTTGTTATGAGGCTTGAAACAAGAAACAGTCTTGAAATCACTGATGGACAGTGTGTGCTTCATTGGTAGCAATTAGTGCTGTTTAAGGTAATAGGTTTATAATGGTCTCAAAACGCCATTCACAGGAGCATAAAGTCAGGGAGTTCAGGAGGATAAGGTGTCTATGGGCCATTCATCATTGGAGGTTCCTAGCGAAGGCCTAATTTCTATGTGATGATGGGAAGGCACCACACAATCATCATGGGATGATTCTATTTTATTATTTCAGTCATCTGATAACCATCATGGTATTTGATTCTCAGTGATATTAAAAGCACTATTTGTCTACTTTTGGAAGTGGTATTTCACCCTCTAGTGCTTGTCATAACTATGGTTTCAGAGGAGGCAGAAATGCTTTGGATTTGCATTGATTAATGAATGTTTAAATATTACCTGTTTCATTTTCTCATCCTGTCATGATTAATACAATTTTTATTATGCTGTATCAAGCTGTAAAATATTATTGGTACTAGAGTAACAATATTGATGTCCTCTATTGTCTTTCCCTACTCATTAAAGAAGTCATAAATGTAAATCACTCTTTGGGTCAAAATTTCATTAACCAAATTTGAAATGTGAAACATAGTCCCACTCTTTGAGAAAAACTGCTCTCTAAATTTGGACTCATCAACTCCAGATCCTTTTTGTGACGATCACTAACAATTTTTTGACCTACAGTATTCCTCAAAAGTGAACCTCATATACTTTCTTAAGCTTCTTTCCATCAGAGATTTTCAGTTCAGAAACTGAAAAAATCCTTTTGTTTTATCCTAATTGACCTTTTATTGTTAATATCCTTTAAATTTTTCTCTGGGATATTGTTTTCAAAGTAATATATACAGCATCAAAACTGACTATACACAGTATATGGAGCCTGTAGTAGTTCAAGGTCTAATTAAAAACATATGCTAAATGTTTACGTTTAAAAAAATTACTTTAAAGGCACCTTGCTGTTAATCTCAGAATATTCCCACTTAGTCTGAAAATACTTATTCCATTGTTGATGCCACTTAAGAAGCTGTTCTGGAAGTTCTCTTTTGTGTCTTTAGTTATACTGTTTTTGTTGCCACCATGTCCTGAATCAATTTAAAACATTTACTTTCATGGTCATTTTGACTTGGGGAAGAGCCAGAAGCCTCATGATGATCCAGTTAATAAGGTGGATGAGAATCCATCAAAATCATAAACCTTCCCTTCCAGCAGCAGCACTGATCTTAGATTTGATCACACCTCATAAATACATTCATGGGGAAGGACTCTCAAAACTGCTTCAGCAAATTCCAAGGTCATGGGATAGTATGCTTGAAATGAGAAGGATAGATGGCATTGTGTCTTTTAATGTAATTTAAAAAAAAATAATATTCAGTGTATATTTAGATACTTCCTTGTTTTTCTATTTTTGTTATTCATTGGAGATATTTGCCTTTTATATGTGGAAAGCTGATAACATTCAGGACTGATCTACATTTACTGATGTCTGTCTGAATCATTTTTCCTATGGCTATGATTTAAATGTTCCCATATGAGTGTTCATTTTATATTTTTGTAGCAGTCTACATTTTTCAACCTTTGTTGATCCCTACTGTATTTATCCTAGAGTATTCCACCAATTTATCAATATGGTATGATATTGCAATCCATTCTCTTCTAGCTTTTTGAAAATTTCCAAGCTATAAAATGTCTGTACAATTTAATGCTTTCATTAAAGGAAACTTTAGATAAAGCTGACAAAACAGAATATCTTACACAGTCATGTGGAATGTTTTCAGTGTAACACCATGATTCACAATCATACTTTAAATTAAGTACTTTAATTAGAAATCAATTTTAATGTTATTTATAGTAGTTTAAATTCTATTTGGGGGCACCATATGCAACTTGCATTCTTCTTATATATTACTTGAAATTGAGATTTGAAGTAATTAACTCTGACTGGAGAGAGAATATTTCTTTGAATATATAATTAGTATGCCTGAGTGGAGAAATAATTGCTGTTGATAAAAGTTTTAAATATCTCAGAATGTCCCTATGTCTAAAATATCCACCCTGATATTCACCCCTAAAATATCCATTCCCAGCTAACTGATGCTGGGAATTCCATTACCCAGTCTTGGATTTTCCTTTTAAGATTCAAACCTTTGACTTGGTAGGAGACAAGAGCATGACATGCACATGGCAAAGGAGATGAGGTAGAAGGGGTTTGGGTAAGAAGAGACTGCAGGAGTGACCTGGAAGATAAACCTCTGAGGAACATTTGTGTCAGTAGTATTAATCTATTGTGTTTTCTCTAGTTTGTTTTTGCCATATTCTGGTCACTGTCCTTTGCAGAATGTTAGTATTACAGGTAATGTTCAACTCTTATATTGCAAGACAGAAAAAACAGTCTTGAGTAATAGGGCTTCTGGTTTGTACTATTGGAATATTTTAATAAATTGAAGATTTCAATCTCCTAAAACTTGGTTTGGGATATAAAATGTAATATCCTCGGGAGTTATTTCATAAAACATATGGCATATGTGTAGTGCCAGCTTGGGAAGAAACCATAGCAAGGAAAGAGGTATTTTATCCCCCCATGACTTGTAGAGCCTTTGGGCTGGGGAGATGGGGAAGGATGACAGTACAAACCCTAGGGAGAACAGCTGCACATCCGGAAGGGATCCTGAGTCTGCCGTCCAGCTGAGCCTTGAGGGGAGGGTATAAAAACCTTCTAGACATGTTTTGGGAATATAGGACTGATGGAGAGTTCTTTATCTGGAAAACAGATATTATTAAAAGTCTCCACTGTCACTGCAGGATGAACACAGGGGGCAGATGGCCTGTGTTGGTGTGTATGTGTGAGACATTGTGGGGAGAGCCTTTCTAAACTGAGCTGTAGGCGAGGGACAGTTAGGAGGTGATCCCACACTGCTGCCTTATGTCTCTCATATTTGTGTACAATTAGATCATCTCTCAGTTGCTCACAGGTGCAATGGCTGTAACTCGCATGCTGCCTATTGACCCTCCCTATTCTAGTGAATTTCCTTGCCCATAAAATGTATTTCTGCTTGAGGAATTAAGGGAGACCTTAACGATGAGGTTTATACTTTAGGAGAGAGGTTGGTCATTAAGCAACAGGCCAGGACTTTTCAAAATCTGAATTTTAGCTCAAACATGCATTTGTTCATATTCCTTTTTTCCATCAGAGATCATTGATAACATTTCCTCCTGTCGCCTTATTGCCTGTCCGGTATTAGCAAACTTCACTATTTCTTTATTGATGACAACAATAAGGAAATTGTTTTGACAAAATGGTTTTTGAGGAGTAGTCTGGCAAGAGAGAAAGAAGTCTTGGGGAATGTTAATGTTACTGTAAGAACAAAAACAGATCATTGAAAAGTAAAGACAACCAAAGTACATTGTGCTGTAAAGAGCTGTGGATTAGAAATACTGTGCTTGTAGTTCTGCCACTGGCTTCCAGGGGAGAACTTGAAGTCAGCTGTCCTCCTGTACTTAACTTTCTTTAACAGAGAAATTAGGAGCTCTCTGGGATTCCTTCCTATGGTTGCCTTCTATTCTATTCTCTGTTCTATTTTAGCCTAGCCTATTCTATGATGACACATTCATTAACTAATACAGCAGATAGTAGGTTGTACTCTTTACCCATCACCCTTTTAGAGAATACCAGCATCATGGTTGCTGTAGAAAGAAGTGGAAGAGAATTCTATACCCATGTTTTTTGGGGAAATATTAAGGTATCTGTATTATAGTTTTGAGTGGATTGATCATATAGTTTAGGTCTAAAGGAAGTTATATATGTGAATGACTTTGTGGATATATTCACAGAGTGAGGTATATGTATTTGTGTATGAAATAATTGTCCAAATTTCGAACTATTCCAATGGCTGCCAGTTAGGGAAGGTAAGTCCATATTTCACTGCCTTAGGTCACGGAGAAAACAACAGCACAACAAGACCACAGCAAGAGGGTTCTGCTTATTGTTCTTGGTTCTGAGCTAAAAATGACTTTACACAAATGGATAAAACAGCCACGCTGAGTTTATCTTTAGCGTATCTGAATGAGACATTTTTCTTGTTCTGTTAAAAGTATTTTTGCTCAAACTCCTATGTCTTTTTATCTCCTTTACCCTTGGCTTTAAGAAATAAAGTGAGAAAAAAGAGATAAGGGTACAGAGGACCCAGAAATGATCTTTAGATAGAAGTTCAGTTTACAAAGCATACTCACAGAAATGAAAAAAAAGGTGTCATGGTAATATATAACTAAAGCAACTGTCAGTTTGAAGTAGGATAATGAGAATAAAGTGTAATTTTATTTTTGATACTGAATTTTCACATTGTGGAAAAGTTTAGAATTTTTAGAAACTTTGGACTTTTTGTTCTTTTTTTTTTTTAAGTCACAAGTAACAAAGAAACTCCTTTGTAAAAATAATCTAATACCTTAGGGTGCCTTTTGAAGTCCTGGATTTGGTAATGGGAGGAGACAGAGGAAGAAGAGAGGAAGGACAAGAGGATTAAGATGCTGTTGTGTGTGTGCCCATATATCCCACAATGTATGTATTTATTATGTACTGAAAACATACTGATAAATAAGGGAAGAAAACATACTGCATGTTCTAACCTGCCAATACAAAAATAAACTTAAGTTTAAGTATAACAAAGTGAGTTTTTAAAATGAAGTGTGGACTGTAATTCACTTTCTAATACTACTTCCCTTCTCCATGTAGCCATGAATTCTACTGATTGTATTTCTGAGTTGGAAATAAAAATTATTTTGCTTGTTATTTTCACATTTATTGTATTTCTCAACTATAAGACAATACAATCTCCAAAATGCCAACTATATGGAGATATATTGCTCCAAAGTAGTTAGAAAGTGTGTTCAAGATACTTAGACATCTGGATGAAAAAATGAACATTAAATCAACAGTCAGGGAACTTTTTTCCTCCCATGTTAAATATCTGGTTGTTTGGAAACATCTGGGTGCTCATCATTATGCTGAAAACTCTTCCTAGTGATGGAAGATTCCTGTATGCTGTATCTGAATGCATCAGTATTATAGGCAGCTGAGTTAGATAGAAATTAATAGGTAGTCATGTAGGGCCGGCGCCTTGAGAAAGTCAGTGCCAAAACACCAGAACTGTGGCTGGAGACACATCTGCTGAAGGTCAGGGCTCAATATAAAGATCCAATGAGAGGCCTACATTATTCCCTGGGGGCTAAACAGTAACTTGAGATTGTACGGTGATTGGTGTCATCTGGTCCAGTAAAGTCTAGACAGTGGCTGACCAGAGCTGCCAGCCCCTTCCCTTCCCCAAAATGCCTTCGTTCTTCCCGTGTATCTTTGGTATGTGACTCACTTCTCCACTGGGTCAATGTTAGCTATGTGGCTATGCCTGTAATCCTGTAGGTTGATTGTAGTTTGACCCACATGGTGTGGACATTGCGACTTTGCTGTATCAATTACCCATGAAAAGGGCCTCGGTGTCAACCCACTTTTGGACCCCTCTTGTTTCTCAGGAGCTGCCTCTCCATAAACTTTTCCTACTCTTCACCTCATCTGTCCTCTGGAATTCATTCTTTGATATTAGGGGACATGAATTTGGCACATCTGACATCCAGCAGTTTGGGAGGTACATTTCTCCTGTATTATTAGGAGGACTTATATCTAGGGTGGAGATCCAAAGATATTGGTATCTCTGATAATTTGCCAGGCATTTTGAGAATAGAAACACCTTGACAGGTACGGACATAGATACCCTCCTGACTTGTCTAGCCATCCCTATACCAAAACTCAACCTCAACCCACACTGTTAAATTTGTGCTCCTTGGTGGGTCTTAACTGAGAAAACTGATTGATAAAATGATTAAGTTTCCTGTTGGTGCATAAGACCCACTTCAGTCCCTAAAGAATGTGAAGCTTTTGGTCTTTTGCCAGCTCTCTCCCCAGTGTACTGAAATCCAGTCAGGAGATGCAAAACCTCATAGCAATTTGAAGAGGGAAATTTTAAGATAACATATAATTTTCTGTTAGCAGGAGATTAACATTGTAAGATTGTTTTTTTTTTTTTTTTTTTTTTTGCGGTACCAGGGATCGAACTCAGGACCTTGTGCTTGCCAGGCAAGCACTTATTCCACTGAGCTATATCCCCAGCCCTTAGCAGGAGATTAACTAGGAGAGGTTGCATGTGATCTGTAAAAGCCTGAGAGAAAATACTCAAGGAAGGAAGGAATTTAGAAGGGCAGAATCCACCCAAGGTAAGGCTTCAGACTTCATTGCGTTGGGCTGTAGCCCACTGAATAGTAGAGAAATTTGCTGAGTCACCCATGTCAGGCCTTGTTCAAAGTTAGTGGGCCAAGACTGACAGGCTGAGGATTGCCTGCAGGGGGTGCTGGTGATGTCCAGTAGGAAGTTTACTAAGGGAAGAAGATGTTTTTCAATTCAATGGGAAGCCAGCATCAGGAAGAAGACATTAAATGAACTGGGGTAGGTACACTGTGGAACTCATGTTCAAAAATCCAATTGGAAGAGCCATTGAACTCATAATAGCTGCCCTCATAAGTGCCTCTGAACTCACTCAGAGTGAACTTCTCTGGATATCCTGAGTACCAGCTCAGTGTAGAAGAAACAGAAAAAATTAAAGCTCACCAGAACCATGAGGAGACCTTTTGACGTAAGGGTCCCTGCCTCTCCTGTCCCCTACTAATCTCATATCAGCTGCCGAGAGAGAAATGTTTCAGTATCACAAGTAGACGGTGAAAGGTAGATTTGGAATGGATGAGCAATAAACAATAAATGGTACATTCCTCTTTGTTGTATCTGATGAAATCTAGTATGAATGCAATGGAATCATAAAAAAGGAAAGTAATAAACTAGAATTTGTAGTCTTAAGTATAAAGCAGAGGATACAATCTTCACTATTTCTATGAACTAAGTTATAATTACACATATTCTGTGTTTGGAGATTATCTTGGTTACTTTTCTCTTGTTGCTGAGACAAAATGCCCAACATCCAAAATTAACGAGGGAAAGGTTTAGCTCATAGTCTGTGGAGGTTTCAGTCCATACTTGGCTGGCTCCAAGGCAGGGTGGCACATGGCAGAGGGCAACTGTTTATGGTGACAGAAGATAGCAAAAGCAACAAGAGCAAAAGGGGAAGAGGGATGACAAACAACCTCGTTTCCTCTCTTACACTGTATGCAAAACTACCCATCCCAGCACAGGTGTAGCACTCATACCCATAATCCCAGTATTGGACCATGAATCAGTTATAAACTCTAGAGGCCCGTGTCTTGACTGCATGAGGCTTTGGGGTGACATTGAGACACATACCATACCAGGGATACCATCAGTTGAAGGTGAAGCCATTGAGTACCATTCATACCATCATAATAGAAAACAAATGCTAATTGAAC
Organism: Dinomys branickii; assembly: GCA_004027595.1. NCBI lineage: Eukaryota > Metazoa > Chordata > Mammalia > Rodentia > Dinomyidae > Dinomys > Dinomys branickii. Next base: position 13,817 of record PVLD010030378.1, read on the forward strand.
TATGGATGTCGCTAACTGGAGGATATGTTCAGATTCTGAAACATATGTGAGAGGAAATTTTAGAATGTTTTAAGACCTTATTGCCTTAACAGCAATAAAATGCAATAAAAGAGGATCATGTCTTTGGTTAGCAACCTCATGAAATGAGGTTCTTCTTCCTTGTATGTCTAACTCAAACGATAATCTCTCCTATTTCCATGAGGAATCTGATATTTTTGTCTTTCATTTTTCTTACCCCACTGTCTTTTGAATATTCTTGATTATAGACACTGAGATTTCCTCCTCATTGTTTCATGTGGGTTAAGTATTTCTCTTGACCTTCTTTGTAAACTCTTTGCGGAAACTCACTTGCATCTTTGTATACTGATAATTCTTGATTTATGTGGCTTAGTTTAGAATTATCTGACTTCATAGTCATGTGAGAGTGATATGCTATTCGTAGAAACTGTACTTCTTCATTCTTGTCCCAGGCTAGTGATAAGTTGAAGGGTCCTCCATCAAGTTCCTGAGCAGCAAAAGTGACCTGGCCCTCTCTCTCATCCACATGATCACTGGGGAGAGAACAAATATGCTGCTATGTACTACGCTGTGGTGCTTCTGTTTTTGGACACAGGGATTACGTACATGTCAGGAGATATTTTTACTTCATTGAAGGGTGGTCTCTGAAGTATGAATATTTCTAATTCAGTTTTGATTTACTTAGCCTTGGGGTTTCTTTTTCAATAAATATTTTAGACAAGCTTCCTTTGAATGAAATTTCAAAATTTGGGAATTGAAGATTGAGGAGGACGAAGGAGCTACCAATGCCGAGGCAATCACCTTAGTTTCATCCAGACTTTAATTTTAAAACCATAATTTTTAAAATGTAGAGCAAAGTTGTTGGAAGAAGGCTTTGCATTGTATAAGACAACATTCACTTAAATGTTTTCTAGGGTCTATATTCCAGATAATCGAAGTTTTATTCTTTTATTGGTGGCTATATCTGAAGTCACAGGGTAACAAAAGATGATAGAATTCTCAAAAATGCCACAGAGCTTTGAGTCATTACTGAAATTTTGGTTATACTGTGAACTGAAGTGCTAGCTTCCTTACTGATGGCTGACATGGTTTGTGCCTGATATTTCTGTGATCACTTGCCACTCGTGTGTCTTCACACCATCATATCACTATATTGCCCCTTGGACCCAGTGTGCATTCTTGGTGCCCTCAACAGTGATCGATTACAGCCACCTGACAAAATGACATTAATTAACAATATAAGATCTTTGTGGAATCTGGACTCCATGGGCGTAGTAGTGGCGCTAATTGTAAGCATATTGAAGTTTACGATGTGCTCTTACAGATTCCATTATAGTTAACAAAACTACTCTCTAAGAAAGGCATAGATCAAGGCGAAATAAGTTGCTTAAACTTATAACTCAAACTCCATTTTTTGTTACAGAACTTCCATTTTTTGTTACTTTTGAATTTACATCTTTCTATGGTACTTTAGGAAACTGAGAGAGGACATAGGTCTTTCCCAGAGCTGAATTTCCAGGCCCTTCCAGAACAGACTGGGAAGAGAGTAGGAGTGTGCTGAAAAATAGATCTGCTTAATGTCCCTTCCCATTGGCCCTCCACATGCGTTTGATTATGACCCAATGAAAATGGCTGGAGGACACTGTGTAGACCATTGCCAAGATCGCTGGGCAAATAGTACATTGTGGGAGTGCCAGGACATACAATGGGCCTTCATGAATTAAAAGGCAAGGTTGTCTCTTTCATTATGTTTTGGTGCATAGAGGCAGCAGTTGTGTTCAGTGGCCAGAAGGGAAGAGCAGGCATTGGAGCTCTGCTTTTCCTAACAGTGTCTTACCGAGCAATGAGCGCCTCTCAGAACACAGAAGCAGGTTCCTCACTGTAAAAGAAGCAGTGGGCATAACCCCTCATTCATGTTATCCAGTGAGACAGTATTTGGTCAACAAAACCTTCCTGGAAGATCTAAATTGCTCTGGACATGTTAATTATGGTTATTGCTTTGTGGTACACTTGGCAGCATCCACAAAGGCTATACTTCTGTTTTGTACTCACAGTTCTCAAAATAGATAAAAACAATTACCATTGCCACAAGATCTAGCACCAGTTCAAATATTGTGCCCATTGAATTCATATAAAGAACATTTTTTTCAGATTTATTTCTAATCTAAAAAAGAACAAAAAAATTCCTTCTGAGTTTGTCTTCTATCCGTGATTCGGTCTCCTCAAAACAAAACCAGAAAGAAAACAAGATGTTTCTGAATGCAGTTTTTGATGACTACTGTATCAATCAGTAGTGCTAATATATCTATGATCAGATTAATGGTGGCTTAATTATTTTCTCCAGAAATGTGAGTTTGGAAGCTGTCCTTCCATTGGGCTGCCTCAGAGCTTATTTCAAGCGAGTCGCAAAGAAATCTCTGTTGGTGGAATGCGACACACCTTACTGTCTACGATACTTTAGGAAACGGAGACTTCAAATGACAGGATTTTACAATTTTCACAGGTCAAAGTTCTATAACCCAGATATTTTATTTTCAAGTAGATCATTCTGACACGGGGACTCCTGTCTCTGTGCTTTCATATCATTTCGTTTACTACACTGGAAGCAAAGACCTTAATTTTTACATCTTTATCTAAATAAGCTCCAGTGTAAGGAGCACAGAGTGTAAATCTCAGCTTGGTCATTTAAGAGGGGTTTACTGAGCAAAGCGAGGAAGTTTCCTCTGGATACTGAAACTCCTTGTAATTCTTTGTATTGTTTGTTAGAAGTAGGTAGCAGAGTTATTTTTGGAGAAAAATGAGCATCTTTCAAAGTACTAATATAGAAAGACTAAAAAAGTTTTCCTCCACTTGTTATGAGAGATGCAGTTCTGAGCTTGTAAGGGCAGCTGTCAAGATGAACAGTTTTACACTTGTCCTTTAAAAAGGCAGCGCATTTTCACAGAGCAGTTTGGGGGTAAAATACTCCCTTAGTTCATTGAAAAGAATGTATTGTGTTCTTATCTGTGTGTTTCTTCTTTGTAAGAGAGAATATTTTTTGCACTCTGAGTAACTTTTTCTTTCTTCTTTTTTTTTTTTTTTT
>PVLD010030379.1:0-16915 GCA_004027595.1 Dinomys branickii
AAGTATTCCTTTGTAAACTTTACTTTTAGAAGGTAATATACTCTATCTTTAACATTTGAAGCTTTCAGAATAATTGGATAATAGTTCATTTAATGTAGTCTCATGGGAAAAAACTATGTGTTTTCAGGCTGGTGAGTGAAGATGAAAAAGTGACTTGACCAATTCTATGTTAGCAGCTGGTACCAAAACTCATTTTTTTTCCCATTTTTTTTTCTATCTATGAAGTGTAACACAAAGAGGATAAGATGTAAATGTAAATCAGTGAATTATTGTACAGTGAGTCCCCATGTTACCACCACCCAGGTCAAGAAAAGGAATAGCACTTTAGTGCTTCCTTCCCCCTGCTGAAGAATTACAGCCATCCTGAATTTTTTAGATTTGCTTCCTTTCTTTATAGCTTTATACTGATGTATGCTTTTTAAATGTAAACATTACAGTGAATCTGGTTGTTTCAAGTTTATACTCCTGTAAACATTATTGTACTTTCTTTTGGTACACCCGTACTTGTGTTTCTGTTTGCATATACTTTGGAATAGAATCATTGGTTTAAAGAACATAACTAGTTTCAAAACTTTACAAGATAATGCCAATTGTATTCCTGAATAGCTGTCGAGAATTTCTTTTCCAGCTATGTGTGGTATAACACCCATGTAATCTCAGCACCCTGGGAGGCTGAATCAGGAGGATTGCAAGTTCCACCCCACCATGGGCAACTTGGTGAGACCCTGTCTCAACGTTACAAAAGAAAGAGGCTGGGGATACAGCTCAGTGCAAAAGCCCCTGATTCAATCTCTAGTATTGTAAAAAAGAAAATTTACCTTCTCAATAGAAATTCATGAAAATTATTATTGCTCTCTACTCTTGTTAGTCTTTAATTCTAATTAATGTGTTGTCTTTTGTTATAGTTTGTATTTTTTTGGTGAGTAAGATTGAATTTTTCATGTTCCTTGGGCATTTGACCATCTGTACTTTTATGAACTTCCTGTCTCCTGCCCATTTTTATATCGGATTGTCTTTATACTGCTTGGTAGTTTTTGTTTGTTTCATTGTTTTTTTGGTTTGCATCTGTCTCTTCCTTTGGTAGGGCTGGTGATTGAACTTAGGACCTTGTGCATGCTAAACACATACATTATAGATTATTTTGGGAGAAACTTTGTGTATTATAAATTAAGTTTATAACTTTTTAGTACAATAGATAGTGCTATCACTGAACTACAGCCCCAGTGTGTAGGAGTTCTTTTTTATATAGTGTAGATAGGAGTTCTCTATCAGATAGATGTTTTATAAAGACCTTCTTCCACTCTGTGGCTTGCATTTCTTTTAGTATTGTCTTTGATGAACAGAAGTTCTTAGTTTCACTCTACCCTCCAGTTCATCAGGATTTAATTTGATGGGTAATATTTGTTAGAGAATTATATTCTTACTGGAGAGTATTTTTCTGTCTTTTTTTACTTCAACGTTTAGGTCTATACTTCGGAAATGACTTTTCAGTTTGGTGAGAGAAGGGGATTAAGTTTTATCTCCTATAATACGTCTGTTCAGTTTTCCATCTTTTCCATATTGCTTTGGAGTTTTTTCTTTCTGTTTTGGTGTTTTTGGTTTTATTTTTTCTTTTGCAGTGTTGGAGCTTGAATTTCAAGGCCTTGTACATGGTAGGCCAGTGTTCTTCAGAGAGCTATATTCCAAGCTCCTGCTGTACTTTTTTTCAGAAGCTAAGTATGCATATTTGATTGGCTTTGTTTCTGTGTTCTCTATTCTGTTCCATAGTTTGTGGTTCTGATCCAGTATCACGGTGTTTCAATAACTATAGATATGTATTCCTGCCTTCAGTAGAGCAAGTCCTCCCATCTTGTACGTCTTAAATATTTTGATTATTTTTATTCCTTTCATATAATTCTGTGTAAACCTTTGAGTCAGTTATTTTTCACAAAAACAAACTCAGGATAAAGCATGAGCAAGACTTCTGAAAATTATGACTGAGTTTGCATTGGTTCTATAGATTAGTTTGGAGAAAGCCTCTATTACAAGTCAAAATTTGTAACTCTTTTAGGATTACAAATAGTGCTGTAATAAGCTTTGTATGTATACATTTATAATGCTATTCTTTATTTTTTAAAATTAATTAATTTTTTTCTTGTTGAGATAGAATCTCACTGTGCAGTTCAGACTGGCTTTGAGCTCACTTTGTGGCCCAGGGTTGTCTTGAACTCGCAGTGATCCTCCTGCCTCAGCCTTCCGAGTGCTTGAGTCACCATGCCTGGCTCAGTGCTGTTCTTTAAAATAGTAATATTGGGGATTGAACCAAAAGTCTTCACATTGAACTACATGAGTACCCTTTTTTATTTTAAGATAAGCACAATGCTCAGCTGGGCTCAAACTTCTCAAACTTCTAATCATCTTGACTCAGCTTCCCATTAATGCTGAGATTACCAGCAAGTGCTACCATGCTTGGCCAACTGTGTGCTACCACGCTATTATTTTGTAGGATAGATTCTAGGAATGAAATTCTTAGGTCATAGGATGTATGTAAATTTAAAAATTTGGAAGATATTTTTGTTTTTATTTATTTATTTATTTAGTTAGTTAGTTAGTTTTTATTTTTTTTGTGGTACTGGGGATCGAACTCAGGACCCTGCGCTTGCTAGGCAAGCGCTTATTCCACTGAGCTATATCCCCAGCCCCGGAAGATATTTTTGATTGTCCCGAGAAAAGTTGACTTTAAAATGAAATAAAGCTTTATTTAGTAGATACTTACATTGTAATAAAATTAAAATATGTTAGCTTTCTGTTGCTATACCAAATGCCTGAAGTAATCAACTTCTAAAAAGAAAAGGTTTATTTTGACTAATAATTTTAAAGGTTTCAGTTCATGGTCAGTTGGCCCAGTTACTTTTGGGTCTGTGGTGAGATAGCACCTCATGGCAGGCATAGTGGAGCAAAACCCTGTACCTCATGGCCAGGACAGGAAAAAGAGGAAAAGGAAGGGGTTGAGGTCCTCCTATTTTCTCTGAGGGCCTTCCTCCAGTGACTAGAATATCTTCCGCTAAGTCTTATCCCTTTTCTACTATCTCCTAATAATACAAACTGGGAACTAACCCTTTAACAATATATGGGCCTTTGGGAGATTTTATGATCCAAACTATAGTAGTAGAGTTTTTTGCTTTGCAGATTAATGGCGTATACACTATATCCTTGGTGCATATATTTAAATGATTTGACAAAGTTATGTGGCAGTATAGAGTATATACATACTATCCTTGACACCTTATTTTCCTGTACTTTATTTCAAATATTATGTTCAAGTTTATGGTGTCAGGTATAATGTTGAACTTAGTTTATACATGTAGCCAATTCTAATGAATGCTGCAGGACTGAATAGTAGTTTCTACAATCTTTGTTAATGGTATCATTCCTGTATTCAATATATTGATTGATATCATAGTGCATTGGTTTGTATACAGTACAGTTGAAACCCTGAAAATTACTTGTTATTACTGCTTTTTAAAGACTTACTTTATCTGGGATGCTTTAAAACATTTTAATTGAATATATCTTTACAAAATATTTTCTGAAAGGGATAGTTTGAATGTTCTTTTTTTAAAGGTTAAGTTAGTTGAAGGTAAGTTGTTTGCTTGAGTGTTTATTTTGTGGTGCTGAGGATCAAACTCAGGGCCTTACACATGGTGAGCCACACCCCCAGCCCTAAAGTTTATTTTTTATTTCTTCAGAAATTTCAGTACTAATGATCCAGTATATGTATAGCTTATGTGATGGTTTCTAATAGAAAGACAGATCAGTGTTATCAGTTTGTTTCCTTGCTTTTAAAGCTTTTTTGACATTCTGAAAGGTATTTTTTTAACAAAGTACAATTTAAAACTTTAATTCAACTTATTTTACAATACACAGAGGCCTGTCCATAGAGGCTTCAGATTTTCTCTCTTTTTTTTTTTTTAATATTATCATTGCGGCTTTTGAGATAGGGTCTCGCTAGGCAGTTTAAAGAAATGTTTTTTGTTTTTTTTTTGCGGTACTGGGGATCGAATTAATGTTTTTTTTTTTTTTGTTTTTGCGGTACTGGGGATCGAACTCAGGACCTTGCACTTGCCAGGGAGGCACTTAGGCCACTGAGCTATATCCCTGGCCCTTCTAGCCACTTTTTAAAAACTTTTTTTAAAGTAAGGGTCCCTCTAAATTGCCAAGATTGTACTCTTACCGTGCAGTCCTGTGTCTCAGAATACTGAGATTACAGGTGTGTGCCACTATGGCCATCTTCCTTTTTTAATGGAATTGTTTTCTTAAGTTCATTAATAAAAGTATCTGAATACAATATATGTTTGTAAATTAATCTTATATCCTACATCCTTCCTGACCTCATTTATTAGTCCTAATAAATTTTTAAAGGGTATTTTGGGTTTTCTATATATAATGTAATGTTATCTGCTTACTTTCCCCAAATATAGGTAATGTTAAATCTTTCTTTACTCTGTGCTTTTTCTTCCATGTTCTTGTCTAATAACTGTGCCTGCCTTGATCTTTGAGTAGAAGTAGTGAGAGCAGATACACTTTCTTGTTCCTGATCTCAGGAAGAAAGTATTCAATTCTTTGTCTTTTCATATAATGCAGCTGTGGGTATTTAGTGCAGTGCAACCTCTTTATAATGTTGAGAGGAAGTTCCTTTCCATTCCTAGCTTATTGATAGTTCTTATCTTGAATCAGCCTTGGGTTTTTGTCTAATACTTTGTGTCTTTTGAGGTGAACATGTCTTTAACATTGTTCTTTTGGATATTGATGCATTATATTAATTTTGGATGTTAAATCAACTTTGCATTCGTGCAGTAAATGTAATTTGATTGTGGTATATAATATTTTGTATATATTGCCAGATGTTTTTTTTGAGACATTGTCTTGCTTTATAGTGCAGGCTAGTCTTGAACTCACTGTGTAGCCTGGGTTGGCTTTGAACTCACGGCAGAACTCATGGCAATCATCCTGCTTCCACCTCCCACGTGCTGTGATTACAGTCATGTGCCACTGTCTGGCTCCAGATTTAATTTTGCTAATATTTCGTTGAGTTTTTTTGTGTCTTGTTTCTGTAAGAGGTGTTGTCAGCAGTTTTCTTGTTTTGTGATACCTGATATTGATATGAAGATCATAGTGGCCTCGTACAGTGAATTGGGAGTGTCCCCTTACATGTTTTGAGATGATTTGTGAAGAATTGGTATTAATTCTTCATTAAACATTTGTTACAATTTCTCAGTGAAGCCATCTGATCCTGGCCTTTAAATTATGAGAAGTATTTATTCTCCTCTCTGTGTTTTTATTACTAATCCAATTTCTACTTCTTATAAATCTATTCAGATATTTTATTTCTTCCTTAATTCATTTTGATAATTTATGTCTGCTTAGGAATTGGTCCACTTCATTTAAGTTATCTGACTTCAGCATGAGTCATCATTTCTTTTTCCTCCTTCAGCTGAACACTGGCTGATCTTCAATTTGAAGAACAAACTTTTAGTTTTACTTTGTTGTGGGGGATGCTTAGCATTCTTAGAACTGGAGCAGCAAGCTGATGTTTGCTGACTGATTCTACCCAAGGCTCTGGGAGTCAGGTTGACTGGACATGGAAGGATGGTTACAGAAGGAAGGTGAAAGATAGGTAATATTTTCCTCAAATTGAGCTTGTAAATGAAAATTCTAAAATAAACACTGAGAAGGCAGCCAGTAAAAAAGAAATGGGGCTGTAAGTTTATTCCAGGTAAAATTAAAACAATAGGGCAGTTTGAAATGAAATAATTTTCTGAAAAAGAATAGAAAATTATTGGTAGAAAAAGCAGACTGGAAGAAAATTAGAGTAGGTAGATATGAGAAAGAACTAATTAGCAATTCTTTAATTAAAAAGTGACACAGACACCTAAGTCACAATAAAACTCAGAAAGGGGAAATTAAGAAAATTTTTAATTAAGAAATTGAAAAAGAATAGTGACTAATCTCACCAAAAACACAGGTTATGGGAAATAAGTCTCTGTGAGATATGCAGGATAAATTGAAAAATCTTTCAGTGTCAACCTGACTCCTAGAGCCTTGGGTAAAATCAGTCAGCAAGCATCAGCTGTGGTCAGGTCCCTACCCTTCAGTGCTGAGATGAAAAGTATATGTTGTTAAGCTTTCACACTTCTGCAGATATGTATTTTCAAATACAGGTTCTTTATTATGTAATACAACATTATTGAACAGACTTTCTTTGTGCCTTAACCTCCCAGAGTGCTGGGGTTACAGGCGTGTGCTAACAGTTCACTTTTTAATGCTTTTGTTTTACATACGTAGGGGTCATGAAAATTTGGCTGGAGATCCCGTTTGTCCTTCATCCAGTTTCATTTAGTAGAAACATCTTGGCTAAATATATTATTCAAAGAAGGCAACTGACATTGGGATACTGTCACATCCATAGAGTTTATTCAGATTTCACTAATTTTACATGTGCTGATCCTGTGTATTGTGTGTGTTGTATAATTCTGTGCAGTGTTGTCATATATAGATGTTTAATCTCTACCATCAAAAAATTTAATTGTAATTTCTTATATCAAATTCATGATTGGTAATATTTTGGCATGTAAATACTTTAAAAAATGAAGCACAGAAGACAAGGCTGTGCAGAAAAGGAACCCTTTTCCATTGCTGGTGGGCTTGTAAACTGGGACAACCACTATGGAAATCAGTGTGGAGAGTCCTCAAAACCCAGTTATTCCCCTTCTAGGTATCGTCTGAAAAAAAGCATCATATCCTAGTGATGTGTTCATAACCATGTTTAGCAGCACAGTTTACAATAGCTAAATCTTGGAAACACCCATGTGTCCATCAAGGTGAATGGGTGAGGATATTGTGGTGTTTATATATAACGGAACACTGCTGTGCTATAGAGAAGGGTGAAGTTGAGTCATTTGTAGGAAAATAGATGCACATCAAGACCATAACCTTAAGTGAAATAAAATCAAACACAGCACGTTTAAGTATCACATTGTCTCCCTTATGTGAGAAACCCAAAGGGTAAATAAGGATTATAAAGGAGAATAGATGTTGGGAAGTAGGAAAAACATGTTCAGAAGGCAAAAGGACAAGGAAGTGAGGGGGGGAGAAAGGGAAGGGGAAGAAAGAGTGGAAGGGAAAATTGGGATAAACGCTTTTGTAAATCAGGAAGTGAAGCAGGGCTGGAGGGGATGAGAAGGGGGAAAAGGAAGTAAGATGTATTATGTACCAGTACAGAGTCCCATGACGAGTATAATCAGTGTGTGTGGCAAATACATACTAACCCCCAAAAAATTATAGACACTTTTTAAAACCCACAGAAGAGTAAATTCCAAAAGATACTTTACTACCAAGGATGAATGTAATAATTATGTGTTGCAAATAAGTACTAATAAAAAAACTCTGAAGAACTAGTGTAATAAAATTTGTTTTTAGAGGGCAGGGGTATAGCTTAGTGGCACAGCGCCTGCCTGGGAAGCAAAAGGTCCTGAGTTCAATTCCCAGTACCAAAAAAAAAAAAAGAGTTTGCTTTTAAAAAATGGATTTCCATTTCAAGTTTCCTCTATACGTATATTGGAAAAAACAATTTTGCATATAAGTACAAATAAATGCTTAAGTTTTTTCTTGTGTCCTCCCATGGTATCTTTTTGAATATATAAAAATGAGTGACTCAGTATGTATGAATCTTGTACAAAGCCTTTGTATTGTTTTACCAATTTTTAAACCCATTTTACTGAAGTGTGCCATGAAAAAGATATACATATTTAAGGTATGCTACTCAGTGAGTTTGGGGATGAGTATATACAGTGAAACTATCCATAGCATCAACATGATATATCCACCGTCTCCCAGAGTTTCTCACTGAACACATGATATAAGATCTGCTCTAGAAAATTTCAGGTATACAATACCATACTGTTAGCTGTTGAGGCTATGTGTATATAAGATCTCCAGAATTTTATCTTTTATAGCTGAAACCTTGTGCTGATATGTATTATTTTTATTGGTATGGAGTTTTATACCAAATTGGAAGACATACTACGTACAGTGCACATTATTGGCAATAAGCAAGTTGAGTTCCTAAACTGATCATTTTCATCCCCATGCTTGACCCTTCCCTACAGTTGATTATTTCTGTGGGTGGGGCAGTGCTGGTGATGGGGGGATAAGGACGATGGTGGTTGTCTTTATAGTGTTGAGCGTGCTGTGTGGTGCGAACACTTTGCAACATGCTATTATGATTTATTTTTCATCATGTTTTATTTCATACCTGTGCTTGTTACACTGAATGAGACAGCTACTAGCCGGGGTGATAGCGGAGCCTGCTTTTCTCTCTGAGTATACTCTATTTGCTTTGGATCCCTCCAAACAACCTAAAACACAGAGCGATGCTGTGGTGAGTCACTCCACCGCTTCCTGCATTCCCTTTGTGGGAAAGCAAAGCAATTTGGCAATTCTAGGAGCAAATCTCGTGTTGCTTGTCACTTACCATCTCTCACAGCATCTTCAGTGTCCTGTTGCTAACCCTGCTCTAAAAAATCGGAGAGTAAATTGCTGAGTTCTGGTGGCTGGTGTGCTTCTTGGTAGCTTTATAACCTCAACAAAATAATACTTTTCACTAATGTAGTGAAGGCTGCCTTCATTTGGTCTGAATGATTAAGTTTTTTTCCTCAGGTGTTTGCTCATTAACTAATAAAAGGTGTGAATTGCTAGAAATGTTCCTTCTACTATTGGTGGGAGGTCACGTTTTGCGTATGACCTACATTTTTACAGAAGAAATTTCATTTTTGTGTAGGTTCATTATTAAACAACTTTAGCTAAGTAGATAGATTCTACTACAACATAATTTTGTTATTTTGGATTTACCTATAGAAAATAGTTATATCTTATTTTGTAGTTACCAGTTTTCTGAGTATTAAAAATCTGAAAAGAAATAATCATCTAGGGGCTGGGGATATAGCTCAGTGGAATAAGCGCTTGCCTAGCAAGCGCAGGGTCCTGAGTTCGATCCCCAGTACCGCAAAAAAAAAAAAAAGAAATAATCATCTAATTTTTTTTTAACTGATTTGAATTCACATAGTTTTTAACTTTGTGTATACTTTCATTTTGGGAAAGTGGACACTCTCCTATTAAAGTATCAAGTAAAATTATAATTTAGCTAATTAACATTTAGAAATATTTGCCCAATGAGGATATCTTTTAGTGTTGTATTAAATGCTGATTAGCTTAGATGTTGGGGTTATAGTTATTCTAAACAGTGAGAATCGCTTTAACTTGTATGAGGTAGTCAGTGATAAAAGGAGAACATTCATGTACTTAAACTGCATGGCCAGTAAAGACTTGGTATGCATGTGGCTAGTGGAGGTCTTCAGTTCCATACTGTACATAACTGTAGTTTTGGAGAAGTAAACTATAAGAGTGAAAATGGGATGTCTTGGGCAACTTATTTCTCCTTGGTACTGGCTAAGTAACACCTCACTGTTTTCAAACCTCATTTAGGAGTCCCAGTTAGAACTTACCAGTGTGATGTTTTATACTTCACAAAGGAGCAAGAGAAACTTTTTTTAAAAAGCTGCTTATAGACTTTCTGTCATGTACAGAACATGAAAATAATTTGTATGAAATACACTTTCATTGTAAAAGTGCTACTATGTAGAAGTGGAAGCTTTAGAACTATTTGAAAATTAAGGGCACTAAAGTCTTATTTTATCTTTGTATTCTGTTAAAAACCTATTTCCATGGCACAAAGACAAAACATAGAATAACTAACATCATAATAATAATTCATCAAGTTCTATTATGAGTTCAGTAGATGCTGACTTTATTTCAGTTTTTTAAAAAATAAACCTTTTTGACTCATTCTAAAAATGGCTGCATCTTTAGTCAGTAAAATGGTAGAAATGTCAGGAGTGCTGGTACATATCTATAATCTTAGGACTCTGAGAGACTGAGGCGCAAGGATTACAAGCTCAGACCCAACCAGGACAACTTAGCTAGACTCCACCGCAAAATTATAAAAGGGTTGGAAATGTAAGTAGTGCCAAGATCCTGGGTTCAATCTCTAATACCACCTTCCCCCACAGAGTTGTAGAAAGATTGGAGAATAGCATAACTGGAAGCACATTTGTAGGGAACTTGTGTGTGCTTTTAAATAAACAAACTTCAAAAGAGTTTTCTTGTTATCTACAAATTTCCTCCAGTAGAAAGTATTGATGACTTTGAGTATTGACATGTGTTGAACTAGTTCTTTAGGCTTCTTTCTGAGAGAAGACCTTTCAGGAAGGAGGGAGTCCACAATAATTAACATGCACTTACTGAGAACTTACTGCTAGTCAGGCAAAACATTAGGTCCTGGGCACCAAGCTGAAAGTACAGGGTCCTGTCTTCTAAGAATTTATAGTTTAATGTGGAGACAAAGATGTCAGCATGTATTTATAGTTCAAAGAAATTAAGACTTTGTAGGAGAAAATACAGGCATAGAGAGTGCGTTGGCTCTGCTAGTGAGGCATGTGAAGCTTCACAAATGAAAAGCTTGTTAGAGTTAAAAAATGAAGAAGAATTTACCCAGAAGTAGAGAAGGCATTATAGACATAATCTCAAATTGTTTCTAGAGATTCGTAATTTAAATGTGCATGGAATATTAATCAGTACTTCCCTTGCATTTATTTAGATTTATGTTCTGCATTTATTTAGATTTGTGGTATAGTATATAAATTAAAATATATGGTTAGAGGCTGGGGATATAGCTCAGTGGAATAAGCGCCTGCCTAGCAAGCACAGGATCCTGAGTTTGGTCCCCAGTACTGCCAAAAAAAAAAATATGGTTAGAGGAGAAATTTTTAAATACTGTACTGTGGGTGTAGGGTGATACTTCAAACAAATGTAGAGAAGCTTTTCACATGCATGACAGTCATGTGTCAATTCATGTACTTAGAATGTAGACTCGTTTGCCAATCTTCCACCTAAACTATTTTATGGGCCCTTTCCTTTCCTTCTTTTTTTTTGAAACAGGGCCTCCAGGCTGACCAGGAACTTGCTATATAGCCCAGTCTGGCTTAAACTTGCTGTAATCCTTCTACCTCAGCCTCCTGAGTGTTGGGATTACAGACATACACTACCACATCTGGCCCTTTCTTCATAATTTAACCATAGTTTCTTGGTAGCTTTGCTCAGTGGTAGTATTGTAGCCAATGAGGTTTATCCAAGGCACGATTGTTGCTAACTGAGAAATCTTGGTATACCGACTGGCTAAGAGAATTGTCCATCTCTGTAAAGTATATTTTGTATTTTATAGTATGTAGTGTAAAACTTTTTAGGTCCAGAAATCATTCAAAATTATGCATGCAACTTGTAATTCTTTGAAATGGCAGCAAATAGATGTTAATTTCTGTGTTCTCCCAACTTTTTGTGCCTATGTAACTTTTTTTTTAATTTTTAATTTTTTGTCTTTTTGAGACAGGGTTTCACTATGCAGTTCAGGCTGTCCCTGAACTGATTTTATAGCATAGGCTGGCATTAAACTTGAAGTAATCCTTCTGTCCTCAGCCTCATGAATGCTGGGATCACAGGCATTTCCCTGTGTAACTTTAAGGAAGCTTTTGGACTGATAACATTTAGAGGGAGGAGAAACTACTTAAAGATTTTTTATTAATAAGTTAAACATTACCAAAATAAAAAGAATAATAGTGGTCTAAGAATTCTCTCCTCCCACCTTATATCCATTACCTGGTACTCAACAATTAATAACTTCTTGCCTTCCTGTTTTGTTTATTACCACTGAACTTGCACACTTCCCTGACCACACCACTGCCACCCTCTCCACATGTGCACCCCACTCACCTTGGCTGTTTGGAGTACACTGAAGAAATCTTATTCCAATTTTAAATGTTTTTGGTATGTATTGCAGAAAGGTAAAGATCGAAATATATGACAGTACATGTATTTCACTTAAAAACTAATTTCTTACCATTAAATCCCTAATACATGTTCAAAAATTTGAGAGCCCTTTTGCCAAGCTGAATGCCTTTTCCACTTACATTTAAGACAAGTTAGGTCAGAGACTGGACATTTTCTTGGTCAGCTATAGAGGTAGAAAGCAATGTACTTTTTAATTGCCGAGTTCTGGAAAGAGTGGTTAGTGCCAGCTTTGGTAGAATGGTTTTGCCTAAACTGTGGAGCTATTTTATTCTGAACTATGTCAAAAATGCTGACAAATTATAGTTAGACACTCCATTAGGAATGCAGTAAAATTTTTGAATATCAAAGAATCACGTACATTATGAAATTTATATGATGGAATCAGAATGTTGCTTAACTTGGAGCATTTGTCATAGCAACAGAACAAAACAAAAAGCCATGACATGTGGAAGGAGATTTTTAATTATAACTTTTTCTGAAAGTGGTTATAATAATTTCATTTACATTACTGTGTTTGAGGCATTTCTATTTCTTGTTATCAGGATATTTTTCATAGCTTAGTCCAAGTAATTTTAATCTGAATATGCTTGTAGTGAACAGTTGACACTACTTCTTTTTCTGGATAGATTTCTATTTGAGTGAGTTTTGCTAATTGAATCCTTGTTACTGATTTTTATTGTGGGGGAAAAACTGGGGACATAATGGGAAAGGTATGTGATGAGCTTGAATGGATTTTGTTACACACTAATCTTCGCCATTTAGCAAAATGGATTTTCTAAAATACTTACCATATTAATTTTGTCTTGCATGAAAATATTCTAATTAATGAATAATTACTAATTTTGCTTTGTACATATGTGGTCTGATACATCTTGGTACTTAAACTTTGTTCATAACCATTTTAAAACTTTAGTTTTCTGCTCCTTTTATAGTTCTTTCTTTCTTTCTTAGAATGTATCTGTCCATGCCACAAAATCTCCCAGCAGTTTTAATGGAAGTGAACCAGCTACGCCTCAGGTATGTTACTGATTTTAACATTAAAAGTCAAGTCATTTCAGAGTGTTGGACAGTCTATACTAATTATTAGTGCATGATTACACTGAAACAATGATGTCCAAACATTGATTCAATATATATGTAAGTAAAACTTTGTTCATAGTTTCTTGGGGGAAATTTACTTGTAAGCAAGATTCTGTTATCCTCATTTTAATAATTAATGACAGTAAAAACAAAAATCTTTGAAAACTAAAATCTGATTGTACAGTTGTAAAGGATTATGGAGCGAGACATCTGGAGAGACATACTGAATTATATAATCTGGAAGAGAAGTGTGAAGGAAATCAGATTTCTTTTCTTTTTTTTTTTTTGCATTTTTGAGGCAGTGTCTCCCTGTGCAGTTCAAGCTGGCTTTGAGTTTACTTTGTGGCCTAGGCTGGTCTCGAACTTGCAACGATCCTCCTACCTCAGCCTCCTGAGTGCTGGGATTACAGGCTGTGTGCCACCACGCCTGGCAATCAGATTTCTTTTGAAGCTTGTTCTAATGCAGAGTATTTTAATATTGGGAAATTAAGATTATTCTTGATTTTAAAAAGTTACATGAACAAAAAGTCAACAACTGGGACCTTACCTTATTAAAAAGCTTTTATACGTCAAAAGAAATCACCAATGGAGTGAAGAGTCAACCCACAGATTGGGAAAAATTTTAGCCAATTGTCCCTCAGACAAAGGACTTCTATCTAGAACAATTGAAAAAATCAGACAACCTCCCCCAAATTCAAAGACCCAATCCAAAAATGGGTGTCTGAGATGAATATATACTTCTCAGATGAAATACCAATGGCAAATAAATGTGTGAAAAAATGTTCGTCACTTGTCATTTGAGAGATGCAAATTAAAACAACCCTGAGTTTCCATCTCACTCCAGAAAGAATGGCTATCATCATGAAATCAATGAATAAGAAGCCAGGTGTGTTGGCACATACCTGTAATACCAGCACTCAGAAGGCTAATATAGGAAGATCACTGCACGTTCGAGATGAGCCTGGGCTACAAAGTGAGCTCAAGGCCAGCCTGCACAGTGAGACCCTATCTCAAAAAGACAAAAAAGGAAAAATTTTAAGAAATAAATACTGGAGGGGCTGTGGGGAAAAAGGAGCTTTTCTCCACTGTTGATGGGAAAGCAGACTAGTGTAACTACTGTTGAAATGAGTATGGAGATTCCTCAGAAGATTAGGATTAGATGTCTGATTTGACCCAGGTATTCCTCTTCTGAGTATCTTCCTGGAAGAATTAAAAACATCATACTGCAGTGATATATGTACACTAATATTTATAGCAGCACAATTTGTAACAGCTAAATCCTGGAAACAACCCAAAATCCCATCAGCCAAGGAATGGATAAAAAAGATGTGGTCCTGGGCCAGGGATATAGCTCAGCGGCATAAGCTCCTGCCTTGCAAGTGCAAGGTCCTAAGTTTGATTCCTGGTACCCCCCCCCCAAAAAAGTGGTATTTTCATATAATGGAGTACTACTCAGCCATAAAGAAGGATAAACTTGAGACTTTTATAGGTAAGTGGGTGCAACTTGTGACCATACTCATTAGTGAAATAAATCAGACTCACATGTGTGAACATCATATTGTCTCCCTGGTGTGAGAAATTTGGAGTAAATAAGGTCTACAATGTACAGTAGATATTGTGAAATGGGAAGAAATTGTTCAAAAGGAATAAGGAAGTAGGATGGGGAAAGGGAAAAGAAGGAAGGGAAGAGAGAGAAATACAAGTCAGTTACAGTATTAGAGTCTCTCAGTTCATAGAAGCGGAAGGTTTGTGCTGATAGTGGTTGGAGAATTTTTTTATGCTCATATCTTGTACTCTGAGTAGCTATTTCAAAGATAATATGCAATGTATTAACTATTGTTATTCTCCTATCATCTTGTTATGAAATTTTGTTTTACTTTTTTTCTATAAAATTAAAAAGAAACTGAATTCCAAAGGTTAATACTGAAAAAAAAAATAATAAAAGTTACATAGAAAGTTAGGCTCAAGTGACAATTTTTGGACTCCTATTTTTTTTTTTTTTTTGGTACTGGGAATCGAACTCAGGCCTCTACCCTTGCCAGGCCGGTGCTTATATCACTGAGCTATATCCCAGGCCCCTTCTAAAAAAGAAAGATCATGATAGTAGTATCTCAGGCAAATGTGTTTACTTTGGGTATAGCAGTCCTATAGTGTTGTGGTAATGCTGTTAATTCCCATTTTATAGATGGACTCATCTAAAAGGGACTCTTCTCCCTTTATTTTCTTGTGTCCTCGCACACCCTCACTATCCTTGCCACTTGCCTTCACCCCCAGAAACACAAGTTGTCCCATAGAAATTGCATCTCCATTCTAGGAAGGAGGACAGGTAAAAATCAAGGTTAAAAGGTATAGTCTATTAGGAAAATAAATTTTTTTTTTTGGTCTTTTTTGAGACAGGGTCTCGCTCTGAAGTTCAGGCTGGCCTTTTGCTCACTTTGTAGCCCAGGCTGGTCTTCAACTTGCAACAATCCTCCTGCCTCAGCCTCCTGAGTGCTGGGATTACAGGCGTGAGCTGCCACGTCCGGCAGAAAATGATAACTGTTCCAAAAGTTTGTATCCTGTAGATTTTCTCCTACAGTATATTATCACACTTAGATGGCCACATTCTTAGCTAAAAGTATCTGAAAAGAACTAATTTTAAAAAACCCTGGTGAAAATGTAATACATACAGTTAATTTTACAAATATTCCTCAGAAACAGGAATTACTAGCACTCTTGGAGCCCTTGTGGCCCCTTGAGTCCTAGCCCTCAACCCCAGGGGTAATCACTATTCTGGTTTATAACATAACAGGGTAATTTTGCTGTTCTTTGGATTTCATGTAAATGGAATTAAAAGTTGGTACTCTTATTTCTAGTTTCTTTCGCTTGATAGTATATGAGAGTTTTCTGTGTTGTTGCTTATGGTGTAAATCATTTTCCTTGCTGTCTAGTATTCCATTGGCGAACAGGATTACTGTCTAGTATTGTATTGATCAACAGACTGCCTTTTAAAAAATTCCTTCTGTTGATGGAATTAATGATAGTCTTGAGTTTGGGGTTATTTTAAATAATGATGCTGTCAGCTCTTTAGTTGCCTCTTATCGACTGTCCATGTGTACACATTTCCATTTGTATACACTTGGAATAGTACATATTGTTTCAGAGAAGGTGCTTGTGTTTAGTTTTAATATAAACTGAAAAATTATTCTTCAACAGGAGTTGTACATTCCCATGAACACTGTGTTATTTTCTGTAGTTTGGTGGATGCAGAGTGATATTTTATTATGACTTTAATTTGTATTTGAAAAAGTGAATACTTCTACCAGGTTGTATTGTTACACTGGGTGTTGTAGAAGGGGACATTGGATATTAGGTGATAATATTTCTTGATTATTTATCTCAAATCAGTCATCATTTTAAGTATTTTGCATATATTAATATTTATCATAAATATCTTAAGAAGGAAGTATTTTATATAGGTAGAGGGGCTGGGAATATACCTCAGCGGCACAGCACCTGCCTGGCAAGCACAAGGTCTTGAGTTCGATTCTCACTACCAAAAAAATAAGAACTATTTTATACAGGTAGAAACAGAGGCACAGAGAGGTTAAGTAACTTGACCAAAACCACGTAGCTAGTAAATGGTACAACTGACATGCCTAAGAAGTCTGGTTTCATAACCACAATAATCTGCCACCTAAGCTTTGATGACATTCTTTTCTTTCTGTTTTTTTTTTTATTTTAAAAGTAAAAGAACAAAGACATATTAACAAACAGACACAAAGTAGCATAAGAAATACTACAATCAAAACTGATTTACAAACAAGGTGACAGGGACTCAACAATGGTTGCTGCTTTACCTATTGATATCTTCGAAGTGTATATTCATGAACACAGATACAGACATGCAAAATTG